>BLSH010370127.1:113079-128641 GCA_018402905.1 Glandirana rugosa | reverse complement strand
CTTCCGGGTTCAGTGGCTCCAGCCAATGACAGAGTTTAAAAAGACTTAGTGCACAATATTGTGAAAAAAAAATGAAAAAATGGTGAACAGAGATGAATATAATAAAAATATACAATATAGTCCCAAAACATGTGAAGAGGTCAGCCGTGATTGGGAATATAGGCAAAAGATTGACACATCCAAAGTCCTAATAGAGTCCAAAAAGAAGATCACTCCTACTTCCACCACCATAGATCGTACAGGCACCTCCAGTGACAGGGAAGGGGTAAATATAAACCCTTACCAGAAGTAGAGACCCGCTATCGCTAGCTGCATGTCCCAGGAGGATTGAGCTGCTACCATCTGGTCCCTGCAGAGGGCTATATCTGCATGTGAGATCTAACCTTTGCTAGCGATAGCGGGTCTCTACTTCTGGTAAGGGTTTATATTTACCCCTTCCCTGTCACTGGAGGTGCCTGTACGATCTATGGTGGTGGAAGTAGGAGTGATCTTCTTTTTGGACTCTATTAGGACTTTGGATGTGTCAATCTTTTGCCTATATTCCCAATCACGGCTGACCTCTTCACATGTTTTGGGACTATATTGTATATTTTTATTATATTCATCTCTGTTCACCATTTTTTCATTTTTTTTCACAATATTGTGCACTAAGTCTTTTTGCACTATAATTATGTTTATGTCATGTAAACATTCATATGTTCATTTATACAGATATATACACTGTGTTGTTTAATCACTAAGGTTTAGCGCAACAAAAATTCTTTTTTTAAAAATTTTTTTGGTGGAATATCGCACTATACTTTTGTTGCAGCTGTCACATATGTCAATTCCAGAAGCGCGGTATTGTTTTGAATATTTGTAATCACAGAGTGGGCTCCAGTGCTGTCATTGGCCGAAGCCATGCTGACGTCACTCCCGCGCATGCACAGGGGAGCCGCGGGTAGCGGCACACTTGGTGAAGTCGGGCTGTTTCTTAACTGCGCATGTGCCGATGACATCGGCACATGCAGATACAGTGAATATCTCTTCAACGGTGCATGGGGCAGTACAGTGGTGTAGTGGATAGCAATTTCGTCTGGCAGCAAAAGGGTCGCTGATTCGAATCCAAACCACAACACTACCTGCCTGGAGTTTGCATGTTCTCTCTGTGCCTGCGTGGGTTTCCTCCGGGTACTCCGGTTTCCTCCCACACTCCAAAGACATGCTGGTAGGTAAATTAGACCCTGTCTAATTTGTCCCTAGGATATGTATGAATGTGAGTAAGGGACCTTAGATTGTAAGCTCCTCGATGGTAGGGACTGATGTGAATGTACAGTATAATCTATATGTAAAGCGCTGCGTAAATTGACAGCGCTATGTAATTACCTATATAAGTACCTGGAATAAATAAGTTTAGGAGATATTCACGGACCCTACCAGTAAACCTTATTATAGGCTTACCTGTAGCTTAAAGTGGTTGTACTGAGTATACAACCACTTTAAGCTGCACTGGATCACCCCAAATCCCTTTGTTGAAGCTATAGGATCCTATTACTCTTTGATTCTTGGTTCCCTTGTGATCTGGATGGAACTCTTTGGTCACCAGGGTCAACAGAACCTGCTGTCCCTTTGGAAAACATTCCCACGATTCCTGTTCTGGGGACAACCCAAAATGTGTGATTTTCTTTTGCTTTTGATGATAATGGTAAACAGGACAAATAGAGAGGTTGAATCTCCCTAACAGGGACACAGACAGTAATAAAAATCTGACAGATGTTTTAAGCTCTATCTGCCCTATTCCAAAACGTAACAAATAGTTTTGCTTTAAATTACACTTTAAATCCCTTTAAACGCAGTGAAAAGAAATGTATAGTTTATATTTGTTTTCCAAATTTGGTCAAGAGTGAAAATGACAATGGAAGGAATGGCTACAAAAAAACATACCTGTTGATTGTTGCTTAAATTTTGACAAATTTTATCTAAGTGGTCACGTGATCACAAGAGCTGGTTCTATTACCTTTCCTGACGTTGTAGCTGGAAAGTGTGAACTCTCTGATAACTGACAATGCCCTGGAGCTGTGGATGCCAGTGGGTGTCGTCAATGCACTATAAAATTCAACAGCTCTGTTGGTGGGCAGAGACACGTAGACCAGCCACAGCTTTGCAATCACATGACTACATGGATAACTTAGAATAAATATATTTATATATTATGTGACAGGAAGACAGGAAAATCTATGGGTTGTGTTCAGGATGGGAGATATATTTGTCCCAGGTCTATGCTGTACACTGATTGCTTTTGTATTTGTGCTGTGTAGTGAGCCTGTTTGGGCTCAGTGAGTGTTAACGAGCTCAGGTGTAACAGATAAAGCATTCAGGGCTCTATAAAACTCCCAGGTTGCTTCAACAAGGGGCTCCACCCTGAAAGCAGATCTCTGTGCACGACAGACTGGAGAGCTGCAATACCTTTGAATGGTGAAATTAAGTCTGGGTGACTTAAAGCCTGTTATTTCTATGTAAGGCTGTGGCAGAACAGGTAGTCAGCTTCCTGTGTCTTTGTAGTTAGATGCCCAAAGTGGCAAGGGTTTATTTTCTGTTTTGCTTTATTTTACCTGTTTTGATGCCTGCACTTTGTAATGACAGACGCATAAATAAACCACAGTTTTTGCTTTCACAAAGATCCTGCTGTCTGTCCGTGCCTACTTCACTGTGCTGTGACCCATCTAGGGGGTCCTGTAAACTTCAGAGGGTCCTGCAGCACTACTGAGCTAATCGCTTACAAGTAATTTAGTAGAAAATGTCAGAATATAGTGTCAAAGTGGTTAGGAAACAACATGTTCATGTTGTGTTGCCTTTCCTTCCCCCTTAAAGTCAAATTTCAGGCAGATGTAAAAGACACAAATCATTTTTGCAAGCAGTACCTGAATTCAACTTGTTATTAGCCTCTTTCCTCTTCTACTGTAATACAGAGATCAGACTGGGAGAGGGAAAGCAGCTCAAACAGCCAATACGTTGTTCTGCAGTGCTCATGTGCTAACAAGGTACATACTGACAGGTAAAGAGAACAAAGTGACAGAGACACAGGGAAAACTGTGGGTTGCCCAGGGCTGGCAACATGCTAAGTCAATCAAGGAGGTGGAACGAAAAGAATCTAAGATGGGGCAAATGAGAGTATGGAAAAAATTTGGTATGGTGGGTTTTAAGAGGCAGCCATGATAATTTATAGGTAGCGGAGAGTCATGTTGGACTACTCTGGGGTGTTCTTTGGGGGACTGAAGTGGAAAAGTAAAGTGGTTGTGAGTAGGAAAACTAGTTGGGAATCGGCTAAATATAGCTTTCATGGAATTGCTGTGATCAGACTGGCTTGGACACATGCATACGGTGTGTGTGGATGTGCAAGCATGATCACAATCAATGTTGGCACCAGATGGCCCATTTACAGGATGCCTTGCTCCAGTATCAGTTCTTACTGGTCTTCAGCTGTATCCTGAGCCTTGTTTGTGTCCTGTGTTTGACTTTCGTTGCTTACCAAGCTGATCTTGCCTATGCATCTGTGTCTTGCTGCCCGCCCACTGCTTACCTCTGCTATCCCTGTGATCATGCTTCTGTCTCCCATTCAGCTCTGCGTTACTTCTAAGTGCCTGTCCTGGATGTCCCCTGTCTCTGTTCCAACCACCACTGTATGTTCCTGCCACATGCCCACCGGGAGCTATGGCAAACGACATCTCCGAACCTGCAGTACATGCAGTGTTCTTCTTTAGGCCTCATAAACACGGGCGTTTGCACAAAAATAAGCAAACCGCCGGGCCTGACGTCAGGGAAAAAATTGACGTTTTGCTTGGCGTTTTGCATTGACGTCAATGCACGTTTTTTCACGCTAGCTTTTTGCGGCGTTTTCTACCTCTATTCAAAATCAATGGTTCCCTATAGGAGCCCATTGATTTGAATAGAAGCCGCACCAGAAGTCGGATCACGGTGATCCGACTTGCGGCGCGACTTGTGTGCTAGGTGTCTTAAAGGGGAACCCCCGCAAAAAATTTGTGTGGGGTTCCCCCCCAAGAGCATACCAGGCTCTTCGATCTGGCATGGATTTTAAGAGGAGCACCCACGCCGAAAAAACGGCGTAGGGTCCCCCCCAAAATCCATACCAGACCCTTATCCGCGCACGCAGCCTGGCAGGCCAGGAAAGGGGGTGGGGACGAGCAAGCAGCCCCCCCTCCTGGACTGTACCAGGCCGCATGCCCTCAACATGGGGAGTATGGGTGCTTTGGGGCGGGGGGGTTCTGTGCCCCCCACCCCAAAGCACCTTGTCCCCATGTTGATGGGGACAAGAGCTTCTTCCCGACAACCCTGGCCGTTGGTTGTCGGGGTCTGTGGGCGGGGGCTTATCGGAATCTGGAAGCCCCCTTTAACAAGGGGGCCCCTAGATGCTGGGCCCCCCACCCTATGTAAATGAGTATGGGGTACATCGTACCCCTACCCATTTACCTGGGGGAAAAAAATGTACAAAAAAAAACACTACACAGCTTTTTAAAATATTTTATTAAATCCGCTCTGGCATCTTCTCCCCTCTCTTCTTTCTTCAGCTCTTTTGCGGGGTCTTCTGTGGGGTCTTCTGCTCTTTTGCTGCTGTCTCCCTGGCTAGCTTCTCCCACCACTGCTTCTTCTTCTTCTCCTTCTTCTGGAGATGTTGACTCGTCGCTCTCTTCCACTCGAATGCCGGGTCTGTGCTGCGCGGTTGCCTTATATTGGCATAGGGCGGGGCCACACAATGACGTCATCATGAACCCCACCCTCATGATGTCGCATCCTGGGGCGGGGCATCACATCACAGCCCCGCCCCAGGATGTGACATCATGAGGGTGGGGCTCATGATGACATCATCGTGTGGCCCCCGCCCCATGCCAATATAAGGCAACCGCGCAGCATGGACCTGGCATTCGAGTGGAAGAGAGTGACGAGTCAACATCTCCAGAAGAAGGAGAAGAAGAAGAAGAAGCAGCAGCGGGAGAAGCTAGCCGGGGAGACAGCAGCAAAAGAGCAGAAGACCCCGCAGAAGACCCGCAGAAGACCCCACAAAAGAGCCGAAGAAAGAAGAGAGGGGAGAAGATGCCGGAGCGGATTTAATAAAATATTTTAAAAAGCTGTGTAGTGGTTTTTTACTTTCAATAGTTTTTATTGAAAAAGGAATGGTACAAATATAAAGTATACACATTTTTAGATTACAGAATAACAACATAGTCAACACTCTAGATTAAGTCAAGACCATTATGAGCTCAATCTTTCGCTCACTTACACACTTAACGTAAACATAAATACAACCAAGTATCTATAGTTAGATATACTCTATTATTACTAAGACAATATTTTATGACCCACCAGACTCTCCTATGCAGATCAACTTGTAGAACAATACTGGGTACGGGTAGCCGGATTGTTCCGACCTGCCCCTAAAGGGAACAAGCTGCGGGCCAGACGTCCCCGGATACCCCCCCCCCCTCATGAGATGAGAAAGAGAATTTCTCCTCTGCAGAGAAGAGCCGGTCCTTATTTTACTAACAGAGTAAAGTATCAAAACTTAAGGCATTATTGAGAAATAAGTGAACATAACCTGAAACTACAGATCTTACCAGGTTTGTATGGAGATATTAGAGAAAAAGGAGAATAGGAAAGGCAGAGTATAAAAGGACAGATATTAAGAAAGAGGCGATAAAGAGAAGAGCAGTAAAAGGGCAAATTAGTTGGAAGGAAGAGCCTCTCAGGTCTTCCGGGGGGAGAAGTTACATGAGGCTGTTATTGTTCCCGGGAAGAGTGGGGTATGAGTGAACTGCATCCAGGGTTCCCATACCAATTCAAAGAACTGCACCCTATCAAGCAGGGTGCTGACCATCTTTTCTTGCGCCATTATCCACATAATCTTGCGCTTAACCGCTGACCAAGGTACCAAGGTTTTTTTCCAATATTTTGCTATAGTGATTTTGGAAGCCGTGAGTATGAAGAGAGCGAGCCGTTGAAGGTGTTTGCTCACTTTGTCAATTCGGTGGTTCAGTAAAGCAATCTCCAGGGAATCACGGAATCGCGACCCCAGTGATTTTACGTAATACTGCAAAAATTTTGTTCCAGAGGCTCCGTATCCGTGGACAGGTCCACCAAATATGTATCATCGTGCCCGTGTGGGCGCAACCTCTGAAGCAAAGAGGGGAGACATTCGGAAAGATTTTGGCTAGAGTATGCGGAACTCTGTACCACCTTAAGATAACTGATATTGGCTTCCAAAAGCGTAACATTCACTATCCCCTTGGAGGAGCGGAGGAGGCAAGAGTTCCACAGTTCAGGATCCCAAGAACTATTTAACTCCCTCTCCCATGCAAGAGCATATGAAGTTTTAACAGCATTGTCAGCCAGGAGTGAATAAATCAGGGATATCCCCCCTCTCTGGTCTGAGATATTAGCACACCATGCTTCATAGGCTGTAGCCGTAGGGGGTTCTGGTTTAGTATGCCAAATTGAGTGCAGGTAGTGTGAGATTTGCATAAAGCGGAACCTCTCCGACCCGGGCATCTCCAGTTTACTGACGCAATATCCCAGTGTGAGAGGGCCCGCGGGGTTAAAAAAGTGCCCAATCCTATAAAGACCCTTATTCAGCCACCATTTAAAAGCCAGAATATTGCAGCCCGGCGGGAAGTTAGGGTTGTGGAATAAATGAGTCAGAGGGCGAAGCGACGAGATGAGAGAAGGGATTTTATGAAGACGGTCACATAGCGCCAAAGAGTGTGAGAGAGTCTGGGCCAAAACTGCTGGGCGAAGATTTGAGGGCATCCACAGTAAGAAGTCAACCGTAAAATTGGGGACTGCCTGCCTCTCCATCAAGATCCAGTCAGGTTTAGTATTACGTGAGTATATCATGGAAAATTGCGTCAGTTGGGCCGCTTGATAATACCACCATAAATTTGGGACTCCTAACCCTCCCTGTTTTCTGAGGCGGAATAAGATATGTTTTGAGCACCTGTGTCCCTTGGAACCCCAAATAAATCGTATGATTTTAGACTGAAATTGTAGTAGGCGATCTTTTTTGATGGGAATGGGAAGAGACCTGAAAAGATAAGTCAGACGAGGTAAAAGCGTCATCTTCACTGCATTGATGCGTCCCAACCATGATAAATCAAATTTGGCCCAGGTTGCTAACTTTTTATTTAATTTGAGGTACATTGGTGGATAATTAGCCTGGTATAAGGACTCAATCTTGGGAGTGAGGATAATTCCTAGATATGGGATGGAGACAGGGCTCCAGCTAAAAGGAAAATGTGTCTGGAGATTAGAGACCATATTCGGGGGAACCAAGATATTAAGTGCTTGGGATTTATCCATGTTCACCTTTAGTCCCGATATATTTCCGAATCTGTGAAGCAAGGCGAAAATGTTGGGCGTGGAGATGAGTGGGGAGGTGACAAAAAGCAACAAATCGTCAGCGAAAAGGGCACACTTATGCTCCCTATCCCCGCAACGAACCCCTTTAATATCTGGATTATGTCTAATCGCTATCACAAGTGACTCAAACGCTATTGCAAAAATTAATGGGGATAAAGGGCATCCTTGCCTCGTACCCTTCTCGATTTGGAACCTATCTGAATAGTACCCCTGTAGTTTAACTTGTGCGCTGGGATTCGAGTATAGGGAGCGAAGAGTCCCAAGGAAATTCGGGCCAAACCCCCATTTTGTGAGAACTTTGAAAATATACGGCCACGTGACCGAATCAAAGGCCTTCTGAATGTCAATGGAAAGGAGAAACCCCTCCTGAGGGGCTCCACCATCCCACCGGGAGCCCAGCAAAGAAACAACATTGATGGCCCTTCTTATTTGATCAGGACCCTGTCTCCCCGGGATGAGGCCCGCCTGGTCTTTTTGCACATACTGGGCAATGAAGGAGGAGAGCCTGTTAGCCATAATTTTGGTTAATATCTTTAGATCATTATTGATCAGTGAGATCAGTCTATAGTTACCCACCAAGCTCGCATCCTTACCCGGTTTGGGTATTACTGAAATGTAGGCCATGTTTAGGGCTCCATCCAGGCTAAAGCCGGTCCTTGGAAAATTACAAAATTTGGCCATATGAGGAGCCAAAGAGTGTGCAAATTTTTTGTAATATATGGGTGGGAACCCATCAGGACTCGGAGCTGAATTCAATTTGATACCCTTTATCACCTCCAATATTTCGGATTCAGAGATTGGGTCTTCTAATAAGTCTATATGAGATTTCTGGAGTTTTGGTATAGGTATGCTGTCTAAGAAATTGTCCAAGTCTGGTTCGGGGCATGAGTTTTGGACTTTATAAAGCTCTACATAAAATCTCTGAAAAGCTTCCATAACATATTTCGGATTCTGAGTGAGAGCGCCCTCCGACGTTCTTATTTTAGGAAAGTTGTGGCCTTGGAACCTGGGGGAAATTTTATTTGCTAATTTGGTACCAATTTAGTCTCTATAGAGATAAAAGCGAGCTCCAGCCCATCTCATTTGTTTCTCTGCTTTGGTGGTTAGTGCTAAGTTTAACGCTAAACGAGCTGATTCATAATGTTTTAGAGTAACCTCGGTGGGAGATCTTTTATGAGTCTTACTCAGCGCTAGAAAATCCACCTGAAGTTTGGTTATATTTGCTCGCCTTTCTCGTTGTATTCTAGAAGAGGTTTGAATAAGCAACCCTCTTATCACAGCCTTATGTGCGGCCCAGAGGGTTTCTGGAGAAACCAGGGGGTCGGCGTTCATCTTAAAGTAGTCTTGAATTGCTTTATCTATTAATGTGCATTGTACTGGGTCACTAAGTAAGGCTTCATTAAGACGCTACAAGAATTGAGATTGGGAACCTAAACACCGTTGCATGGTCAGTACAACCATCGAGTGATCCGGAGTGGAGCAATCTTTTATTATGGCTTTAGTCGCTAGTGGGATGTGGGACGAAAATATGATCTATTCTGGCGTATACTTGATGGGGGGCAGAATAGTGAGTATAATCTTTAGATTGGGGGTTCAGTTCCCTCCAGATATCCACTAAGCCCAAGCTGTGAAGTAGGTTGGCAATATGTGTACTCTGCTTATTGGGTTTCCTCATGCAGAAGGGTCCCTTACGGGACTGATCCAGCGTAGGGTCAAAGGTCAGGTTAGTGTCCCCTCCCATAACCAGAATCCCTTGGAAGTGGGGTTGTAGTTTCTTGACCATAGATGAGAAGAAACCAGCCTGGCCACTGTTGGGTGCATAATATGAAACAAAGGAGTATAGCACTGCGTCTATTGTTCCCTTGACCACTAAGTATCTCCCCTCCGGGTCATTATGAGACTCCGTTAGAGAGAACTTGGTGTGTTTGGAGAAGCAGATTGCTACTCCTTTGGTTTTATTATGAGCCTTAGAGAGATAAAATTGGGGAAAAAAGCTATGCAAAAAGGATGGTTTGTAGGAGGCTTGAAAGTGTGTTTCTTGCAGTAAGATGACATCTGCTTTATTAGATTGGTATTGATTAAAAAGTTTCCTTCTCTTGCATGGTGAGTTCAGACCCTGCACATTGTGTGAGCAAATGCGGAGGGGGAATTGGTAGTATTATTCGCCTGCATGGACCAGAAATGGGGGATACCCGCTGATTGTTAAATGTAATCTTACCCTGGATTGCATGATGGTGAGCACTCGCCCCACAGAGCACCACTCTTCTTGCAATGAATAGGGAGCCCCGGATGACCACAAGAGGAAGAAAGAGGAAAAAGGTAGAAATACAGAGAACGACATCACTGTACCTGGAGGAATAGTTAAAACCTGGTTAGAGCAAATGTATACATCGGAAACAACTGAACAGTGTCGAACAAAAGCAACAAACCCTTTACCCCTGGTGACAGGAGGGGACCCATCCCCCCCCCCACCACCCAAACAACCCCAAAAAACCTTCCCTTTAGAGGGGAAGGTGATATTATCCTAGGGTGGAGCATAGTCAGATCCACTCAGGGATAAGTTGAGGCACATTATAACCCCACCAACCAACCCGCTGGTAACAAAAAGAACCTACATATAAAAAACTATATTTACCGACAATGCCCGGCTTCAAACGGAAAAAAGGTTTGAGCCACCTAGTTAGCCTCCGTCTCTCAAGAGAGAGAGAGGCCTCAGGTGGAGGTCCGGCCCACCCCGCCCCCCCCCCAAAAAAAAGGGGGGGCAGGCGAGTCTGACCCCCTGCCCAACAAAACCTAGCAAAATGACTCTTCCCACCTAAAAACTTTTTTGGATAACAATTAGTATAGAAAGCTACAATCTGCAGATCCGGTACCTAGACCGATTTAGTATGGATGGAACAGTCCGGAACACATGTAAAAAAAGGAAAAGGGGAACAAAAAAAGAAAAAAAAGGTGATGGAGAACTTTTGTTGAATAAAAGAAACATTGAAAGTCTCCAGGATAATAGTTCAGTAATTCTGCAACAGCCGTTGCTCGTGGATAAAGAAATCTCTGAATATACATACTTCGGGAAAGGATATGAGGTCCGTCCGGAGTTGGGAAAGTAAGACCTTCCAAAAAATGGAGAACAGTAGAGCATTTGATTCCTCAGATTAAGGCGGTCTAGCTTACTTTGATCTTTTGACCTGTTGCCTCTGCCATAGAGGAGCAATGGGGCTTGGTGGTGGAGGCCTCTTAGATGAGCTTAAAGCTTTGGGGAGAGTAGCGGTGGAAGGAGAAATTAAACCCAGATGTAGAAGAATGCGTTCTCCTTCCGCAAAGGATGATAAGCCAAAAGCCTTACCAGCATGAGAGAAGTTTAAACGGAAAGGGAACGACCACCTGTAGATTATAGAGTGTTGAGTCAAAATCTGGAGCAATGGTTTCAGTGATCTCCGCCTCTGAATAGTATACGGTGATAGGTCGGCAAAAATTTGAATAGGGTGACCATGGAGGGTGAACTGATCCTTGTTCCGTGCTTGATGCATAACCTGTTCCTTAATCTTATAATAGTGGGGTTTAACCACAATATCCCTCGGGAGACCATCCGGGCGGGGTGCTTGGAGCGCTCTATGAGCACGGTCCAGCTCCAAATGGTGGTCAGAGATGGTGGGAATCAGATCCCTTAGGAGGGAGCGGACTTCCATATCAGTGTCCTTAAAGGATTCAGGGAGCCCCCTGATCCTAAAGTTATACCTACGAGACCTGTTCTCTAGGTCATCTATCTTGTTAAGTGCAACGTCTAATTGCTCATGCAACTCTTGGATGCGGTCTGTGTTCTGATTAGATTGGGTAATTGCGTGTTCTGTCTTGGCCTCTATAGCTTCAATCCTGACCCCCAGCTGCTGCAGATCTGATTGTATGGTGGTTGTAATCTGGGCAGCAGTCTGAGCCAGGCCCCTGGTCAGCATTTGTGAAAATATCTCCATCATAGAGGGAAAGTCAGTGGGGGAAGGTGTGGGAGCGTTGTAAGGCCCCCCTAGATGATCCGGTGTACACTGTTCAGATCCCGCTAATGTGGGAGAATGAAATGAGCTGCCTGCAGGGCCTGCTAGCAAAGAGACTGATGGAGCTGGGGATAGCATTGTCATAGTCTTACCCGCATCAGGGCTAGGAGGTAGATCCGTGCAAAGGGAAGGCTATCTTGGTCCGCAATGGACTGTTCTTCCTCCGGCGTCTGTTCCTGGGATTTGTGTGCCGGCGCCATCTTGTGATTAGGGCCTACTAAAGCCCCGGCCTCCAGTTGCCGGGAAAGGTCCCTTCGTGCTGCGGGGGTCGCCATCCGCGGAGACCTGGGGATTCACCGGAATCTGTGGGAAGAGTAGCAGACCCGAAGCCGGCGTTATCGGGGCTTTCTGGTCGGAGAGGAGTGGAGCTCTCAATGCATGCGACTGCACTGAGCGCCGCCGCGCATGCGCCTGTAGTGTTTTTTTTTGTACACTTTTTTCCCCAGGTAAATGGGTAGGGGTACGATGCCAACTGCCAGGGTTGTCGGGAAGAGGCTTTTGTCCCCATCAACATGGGGACAAGGTGCTTTGGGGTGGGGGGCGCAGAGCCCCCCTCCCCAAAGCACCCATACTCCCCATGTTGAGGGCATGGGGCCTGGTACGGTCTGGGGGGGGGGGCGCTTGCTTGTCCCCACCCCCTTTCCTGGCCTGCCAGGCTATGTGCTCGGATAAGGGTCTGGTATGGATTTTGGGGGGGACCCTACGCCGTTTTTTTCTGCGTAGGTGCTCCTCTTAAAATCCATGCCAGATCGAAGAGCCTGGTATGCTCTTGGGGGGGGGGGGAACCCCACGCAAATTTTTTGCGGTGGTTCCCCTTTAAGACACCTAGCACACAAGTCGCGCCCCAAGTCGGATCACCGTGATCCGACTTCTGGTGCGGCTTCTATTCAAATCAATGGGCTCATTGATTATGAATAGAACGCCTGACGAGGCTTAACGCTGTGTATACAACGTTAAGCAACGTTATTGACATTTTGCCGGCTCGGCGTCAAAAACGCCATGACGCTGCAGCTGCAGAACGCACTGGTCCCGCGTTCTAGCTACAGCTCACTAACGCCGACGCCCTCTACTGCTCAAAAACATCAACGTTTTAGAAGGCCATTGAATAACATGGAGAGCAGCAAAAAACGCCCAAAAACGTGGCATAACAAAACGCCCGTGTGTATGAGGCCTTAACCTTCTTTAAGCTGGTCCATTCTGCAGTGCTTCTGCTTCTGACCTGGTACTCTGCCAGATCTTCCATAGTCACCAGCTCCAAACTCAGCTAACAAATTCTACTGGCCCTTGTGTTCTTCCAGTCCCTAGGCACTGTCTGCTTCACTCTCAGTGGTCCCTGGGATTAGAGATACAAGAGAGGCCAACCTCTTCACTTCCTACCAGTCTCCTACCAGATAGAGCCTTCACAAAGCTGACAGCCCCTGACATTTGCTGTGATTTACATATCCATGTACAGTACGTATAGTATGTGTTTTATATAAATCATGCACAGCACCATATTTACTGAGTAGAACTGGCTTATGCATTATACATATGTATGTTTACCAGTTCCCATGATGGAGCATATACGGTCAACTCAATAGGAAAAGAGAGAACATCTTCTTTAAAAAGTATAGGAATATAGTTTTGCATTTAAACCTTGCCCGTGGTTTATGGTTAAAAAAAATAATTCTCAATTTTAGCTGTAAATTCCGTGCCCAACAAAACTGTCTTTGGAGACTCATTAGGACTATTAGAAAAATACTCCTAGTAACTCTTAGTGAAAAACGCAGAAATAAATAACCTTTGTTCCTAGAATTCTGAGTCGCCCTATGTTGCTGCAGTATCGTTTTCCATTGATATATTACAGTAATTAGAATCACCTCTGTAGGACACTGTATATACCAGACAATGCAGTCTAACCTTGTAGCTCTGGTTATTTCTTAAGATGCATATACTTTGTCACTGTCACGCTGTCCAAGGTGAAGAATACAAAATGTTAGATAAAAGCACAGCCAGACATCTAGAACCACACATTTATTTCAAATCTTCTTCAAAATACTTGGGGCATTATCATTAAGTTAGAAGATCGATAACACAAAATGGGTATATTACAAAATGAGATGACGTTTAAACCTGCTCTATGTATCATTCGAGAAAAAGGTCAAAACATCATCATGGTCTTGCATAGACTCGATGTCCGCCAGCACCCGCCCCTCATTTAGCACACAGGCAGAATGGTGATTTGCCTATGTAAACAAAGCAGACTGCCGTTCTGTCAGTAGGAAAGACATTGATCCTGTGTTTCTGCTAAGCAGGGGCAGGGATCTTAGCTTCCTCCCTTAGGAGAAGCACCTCCCACACAGTAACCAAGCACTGGCTAGGCACACAGTTAACCCTTTGAGAGCCCCTGCTGTTAACCCCTTCCCTGCCAGTGTCATTAGTATAGTGACTGTGCACATTTTTAGCACTGATCACTGTATTAGTGTCACTGGTCCCCAAAATGTGTCAAAGGTGTCAGTTAGGTGTCCAATTTGTCCACCGCAATATTGCAGTCCTCTATAAGTCACTGATCGCTGCCATTACTGCTTAAAAATAAATAAATAAATCAAAATATCCCATAGTCTGTAGACACTTTAACTTTTGCGCAAACCAATCAATATTCGCTTATTGGGATTTTCTTACCAAAAATATGTAGAAGAATACATACTGGCCTAATTTAATGAAGAAATTATCGGTAGATTTTTCCGATATGTCCGCCACAATATCGCAGTCCCGATAAAAAACACAGATAGCCGTCATTACTAGTAAAAAAAGGAAAAATAAATCTATTCCCATAGTTTGTAGACGCGATAACTTTTGCACAACTCAATCAATATACGCCTATTGCGTTTTTTTTTTTTTTTACCAAAACTATGTAGAAGAATATATATTGGCCTAAACTGAGGATGAGATTCATTTTTTTTTTTTACATTTTTTTGGATATGTATTATAGCAAAAAGTAAAAAATATATATTTTTTTTCCAAAATTGTCACTCTTTTTTTGTTTATAGTGCAAAAAATAATAACTCCAGAGGTGATAAAATACCCCCCAAAAAAAGCTCTATTTGTAGGAAAAAAAAGACGTCAATTTTATTTGTGTACAACCTCGCACAACCGCGCAATTGTCAGGTAAAGCGATGCAGTGCCGAATAGCAAAAAGTGCTCTTGTCAGGAAGTGGTTAAAGGCTAAGTTCACCTTTTTTTTTTCTTCTAAATTTCAGCTTCCCTATGGACCAATATAGCATTAATATACTTATTTTGCACAAATAAAACAACTTTCCATTAATTCTACACAGACTTACTTCACTCTCTTCATACCTGTTTAACCACTTCAATACCGGACGTTTATACCCCCTTCCTTACCAGACCAATTTTCAGCTTTCAGCGCTCTCACATTTTGAATGACAATTACTCTCTCATGCTACACTGCACCCAAACAAAATTTTTATCATTTTTTTCACACAAATAGAGCTTTCTTTTGGTGGTATTTAAGATCCTCCTGGGTTTTTTATTTTTTGCGACATAATTGAAAAAAGTGTGAAAATTTTGAAAAAAAAACACTTTTTTTTCGTTTCTGTGATAAAATTTTGCAAATAAGTAATTTTGTGCACCGTCATGCATTTTAGGAGCAGAATTTTCACATCTAATTTCCTAACGACCTATTACACTTTGGAAGGCCCTGGAGCACCAGGACAATGGAATTACCCACAAAATGACCCAATTTTGGAAAGCAAACACCCCAACGTATAATCTATGAGGCATTATGAGTCTTTTGAATGGTTCATTAACCCCACAAACGAAAGGTTTTAACCCAGTAAAACACCCATTAAGGTAACAGGACCACGAGGTCCCGGAAGGTTTCACATTATCCAGCAATCCTTTAATCTACACTTTTAAGACGAGGATTTTACGTACTGCCACGTGTTTTAATGAATAAACGTTTTAAAATAGTGTCTTTGCTTTTTTTTCACAAAAAAAAAGTTTTAAAAGTGTGAAAAAAGTTAATACAGCGTTTTTTATTTTTTGGGTCCTCCTAGAATTTATGGTGGTTTTCTTTCGAGATAAACACACTTTTTTTACTATTTTTAAAA
>BLSH010370127.1:96911-107957 GCA_018402905.1 Glandirana rugosa | reverse complement strand
TTACAGGAAGGCTGTGATCACAGCCCTTCCCCCTCACACAGAGCGGAGGTCCGTGTTTACATACACGGACCTCCGCTCATTCGCTCCGGGGGGGGCATCGCGGGTGGCCGGCGGCAATCGAAGCCGCCGCACCCGCTCCCTGGACCACCCCGGACACGTGTGACGGCGAATCGCGTTACAGAGCCACATTGTCGCCGTCAATTGCCGATCAGCCGTCGGCAAGCGGTTAAAAACAGGGGTTTAGTTGCACAAATTTGCAAATGCATGCGTAAGCTACAGGCCCCGCCAAGGCCATCTGCCTTGACCTATCTTATTAAATGCATGTGCTTCCACTGTGGATTTTCTTACAAGTCAAAGATAGGACTACAGATCACAGGATGCCTTGGCGGGCCTGTAGCTTACAAATGATTTTAAACACATACTGTTAATCTGGTTGGTCGCAGGCTGGCTAGTAAGTAGAGCTTGGTATTTGCCTTGGATTTACCCTTGGCCCCTTTTTTGCTGTTTGTTGCCCTCCAATGCTCCTTGCTGCAAAGGCCAGTTATAGGTGTAGGCAGTCGTCATAGTTTGGTATGCCTATCCTATTGGCTCAGCTTTCCTGTGTTGATAAACTGCTGCTATTAAACCATGCCCATTTAACTATATCCACTGAGAGTAAGCCAGACCTAGTTCCCATTTCTGCATAATGTGCATACTGCTTGAAAGTAGGTTCTTGCTTCCATTTCCTTTGTTGGTGTCCTAGTCAAACACTTCATACTTTAGAATTTTACTATCTACAGAAGTGTATATAAACCTTTTTGCCTATCTAAGGCAGCAGATACAGTATCTCACAAAAGTGAGTACACCCCTCACATTTTTGTAAATATTTTACATCTTTTCATGTGACAACACTGAAGAAATGGCACTTTGCTACAATGTAAAGTAGTGAGTGTGCAGCTTGTATAACAGTGTAAATTTGCTGTCCCCTCAAAATAACTCAACACACAGCCATTAATGTCTAAACCACTGGAAACAAAAGTGAGTACACCCCTAAGTGAAAATGTCCAAATTGGGTCCAATTAGCCATTTTTTCTCCCCGGTGTCATGTGACTCGTTAGTGTTACAAGGTCTCAGGTGTGAATGGGGAGCAGGTGTGTTAAATTTGATGTTATCACTCTCTCATACTGGTCACTGGAAGTTCAACATGGCACCTCATGGCAAAGAACTCTCTGGGGATCTGAAAAAAGAATTGTTGCTCTACATAGATGGCCTAGGCTATAAAAAGATTGCCAACACCCTGAAACTGAGCTGCAGCATGGTGGCCAAGACCATAGAGCGGTTTAACAGGACAGGTTCCACTCAGAACAGGCCTTGCCATGGTCGATCAAAGAAGTTGAGTGCACATGTGCAGCCTCATATCCAGAGGTTGTCTTTGGAAAATAGACATAGGAGTGCTGCCAGAATTGCTGCAGAGGTTGAAATGGGGAGGGGTCAGCTCAGACCATACGCCGCCCACTGCATCAAATTATTCTGTATGGCTGTTGTCCCAGAAGGAAGCCTCTTCTAAAGATGATACACAAGAAAGCCTGCAAACAGTTTGCTGAAGGCAAGCAGACTAAAGGACATGGATTACTGGAACTATGTCCTGTGATCTGATGAGGCCAAGATAAACTTATTTGGTTCAGATGGTGTCACACGTGTGTGGTGGCAACCACGTGAGGGGTACAAAGACAAGTGTGTCTTGCCTACAGTCAAGCATGGTGGTGGGAGTGTCATGGTATGGGGCTGCATGAGTGCTACCAGGACTGGGGAGCTACAGTTCATTGAAGGAACCGTGAATGTCAACATGTACTGTGACATACTGAAGTAGAGCATGACCCCTACCTTCGGAGACTAGGCTGCGGGGCAGTATTCCAACAAAAAATCTGAGGGTAAAGGTTATGGACTGGCCAAGCATGTCTCCACACCTAAACCCTAAGAGCGCAAGATCTCTAACATTCACAAGCTCCATGATGTCATCGTGGAGGAGCGGAAGAGGACTCCAGTGGCAACCTGTGAAGCTCTGGTGAACTCCATGCCCAAGAGGGTTAAGGCAGTGCTGGAAAATAAGGGTGGCCACACAAAATATTGACACTTTGGGCTGCTCAATTTGGACATTTGACTTAGGGGTGTACTCGCTTTTGTTGCTAGTGGTTTAGACATTAATGACTGTGTGTTAAGTTATTTTGAGGGGACAGCAAATTTACACTGTTATACAAGCTGTACACTCACTACTTTACATTGTAGCAAAGTGCCATTTCTTCAGTGTTGTCACATGAAAAGATATAATAAAATATTTACAAAAATGTGAGGGGTGTACTCACTTTTGTGAGATACTGTACATTATTCCATGGTTCTTTTACTATAAGTGTCAACAAAGAATTGACAGGAATGGAAATGTTTCAAATAAGCTGCATGCAAACACATTGGAAAAATCCTCCCCTGGGCAATAAGTGTAAAGGGCTAAAAGTAAAAATGTAACTCATGATCAAAGTAAAAGAAAAGCCTTAAAAAATAAGAAAATTGCATTTAAAAAACATACAAATAAAACAGCACTATCATCATTTGAACGTAATGTTCAAAGAATATATAAAAAAAATTAAAAAAAAGGAAAATCAAGGTCACAGAACTTTAAAATTAAAAATAGGAAAGATAAACCCCTCAACATTTCTTACATATATTAATAGTAAACCAATTAGGTCTGAGCAGTCATGCAACACTTTACCATTTTTCCCCATAAATAGAAATTTCTTTTGATGGTATATGATCACCACTGGGTTTTTTATTTTTTGCGCTACAAATAAAAAAAGACCGAAAATTTTGAAAAAATAAAAAGTTTTCTTCCTTTCTCTTATAAAACTTTGTAAATAAGTATGTTTTCTCCTTCACTGATAAGCACTAATGAGGCTGCACTGATGAGGCAGCACTGATGGGCACTGATAAGCAGCACTGATGTGCACTGATAGGTGGCACTGCTATGCAGTACTGATGGGTACTGATAGGTGGCACTGATGGGCACTCATAGTCGACAGTGATGGGCACTTATAGGTGCCACTGATAGGCAGCCCTGGTGGGCACTGGTAGGCAGCCCTGGTGGGCACTTACAGGTGGCACTGATAGGCAGCACTGATTAGGAGGCCCTGACAGACATCACTGATGGGGACAGATTGGCATTTCTAATGGACACTGATTGGCATTGATTGTCATCCCTGGTGAACTCTAGTGGGCATCCCTGGTGTTCTCTAGTGGGCATCCCTGGTGGTTTCTAGTGGGCACCCTCGATGTGTCTGCACTGATAATCAATGCGCTGATTATCAGCACAGACCCCCCTGTCAGGAGAGCAGGTGATCGACTCTCCTCTGCCCGCACCTTGTAAACGCGAGTAGAGGAAAAGCTGATAAATGGCACTTCCTGGTTACCATGTGATGAGCTGTGATTGGACACAGCTGGTCACATGCTAAAGGGCCTACATCATATGTTTTTTATCAGGATCAGATATGCGGTGTGTCAGACTGACACATCACTCCACCTATTGTCGCGCCACAGTCAGGATAAAACAACCACTTTCCGGCCATCATTATACTATATGGTGGGCAGGAAGTGGTTAACGTTTTTAAAAATGTATTTATTTATTTTATTTTTATCAATTTTTTTGATTGGTTGAACTTTATTGCTATCACAAAGGATTAACAACATCCATTTTGATAGCATGGTCCATGACAGGTCCTCTTTATGGTCTAATAGACCCCAGATTTCTTCTCTGCCCTCCAAACCAGCTGATCAAACTGAGATTGGTTTGATTGGCTGCTTTATAAGTAATGGCTTGTAAACAAACAGAAACCGGAAGTGACAAAATATTAGTTGCTTCTGGCTTCTTAGAAGAGATTGGAGGATGGAAGTTCCTCCATCTCCATAGTGCATCTGATGTGACAGGTCACATTGGTCCTGGGCTCCCTGGGGGGATGGGAGAGCCTGGCAAAGGCAGCAGGCAGTGGTAGGAGAGGATACCCCCTTTTGCCGACTGTAAAATTGATCGGACAGCTGTAGACCCACTTGGATCACTTTTACCATAAAGCTCATTGCCTACTGAAGCTATGATCCTGGCATTACTGTTTCAATCCGAGGCTGTATATACCAAATAACTACAGACTCATTGGTTTAAATTCTATGTTCAGGAAGATACTTGAAAATTTGATAAACAACAAAAAACACATACATAGAAGAGTTTTTTTACTTGAAAACTTTACTAAAAGCAATAGTTATGGATTCACAAAAGACTGACGTTGTTTAGTCTCAATACATTGGCTTTGAAAGTGGATTAAAAGTTAGTAGTGGTGTACCCCAAGGTTCAGTATTGGGACTCCTACTTTTCAAAAAATGTATACATGATATAGAGTATGAGATTAAAAGGACAATTTCTGTGTTTCTAGATGGCACCATTGAAATATCATAAGTATGTCTCCAACTTACAAGCAGACCTTAATGCACTGTTTGGTTGTGCAATTGCATGGCAAACGAGATTTAATGTTGATATTGTAATTGTAAAGCTATTGAGGCTAAGCATTTGCATGCATCATAGGGGAGTACAACTGGGGGGGGGGGGGGTCATTGGCCAAGTGAAGGATCTGGGTTTCTGGGTTTTTTTCCGGTATATCATAGACCTAACAATAGCATGCAATGCCAAGCTGCATTTTCTAACTCAAGAGAAATAATATCTTGCATTAAAAGAGGAATAGACTCCAGAGAGACATTATTTTACCCCTGTATAAATCATTAGTAAGACCTCATTTGAAATATGCAGTTCAGTTTTGGGGACCAGTACCGGAGAACTGGAGAAAGTGCAGAGAAAGGCAACCAAATTGATAAGAAGCATGGAGGAGCTTAGCTATGAGGAAGGATCATCTGAACTGAGTGTATTCTCCATTAAGAAGAAGTAATAAGGGGGATCTGGTTACCATGTATAAATACATAAATGGTCCATATAGTGAATTTGGTGCAAAGTTATTCACTTTAAAGTAATTGCAAAGGACAAGGAGGCACTCTTTAGGCCTGGAGATAAAGAGATCTACCCTCCACATACCGAAAGGTTTCTTCACACTCAGAGCTGTGAACACATAGAACAGACTCCATAAGTAGCTAATTCTGGCTATCTCAGTTGATTGTTTTAAAATTGGATGCATTCCTAAATGCACAAAATATAATTGGGTATTAGCATGTATAGGTAATAACGCCAGGGATTGTTGTTCAGGGAATATATGATTGCCTTGGGGGAGTAGGAAGGATTTTTTTTTTGGCAACTGAGGCAAATTGATCCATGCTTTATAGAGGAGGTGTAACATCCTCTGGATCAACTGTTGGTATAAGCTGTTGTAAATTAAGGTTTCTATTTACTTAATCATTTTTCTACTGGTAGAACTAGATGGGCTTCCATTTTCCATTTTTCAACCTGACTTACCATGTAAGTATATAACATGCCACTAACCATACCTACAGTTACCTTTTTGTCAATAATATAGTGTACAATATTCTTTTCTTCTGAATGAATCCTCTTAGAGCAAAGTGTGGATAGAATGCTTTAGCATATTGCTATGGCAATAACAAGGGTTTCATTTATCATTTAATGCGTGTTTACCTTTCCCTATTGTATTCAAAATGGCAGAATTATATTATTTCTGTCTTTATATTTCTTGTGCCAAGGGAAAGATTAACTGCTAAATCAGGTTTTAGATTTGTGCTGTGTTGCTTTGGGTGTGTAACAAACACCAGAGAATGGCATATACTGTAGATGTAATATCTGTACTGTACCATTTAGTTACTGATGATTTTTTTTAATATGAACCACTTGCCGACCACCCCACAGCACATTTACTGCTACAGGGCTGCCGTGCTGTACAGGATCACGTATATATAGGTAATCCTGCACTTCTGGATATCGGGCGTGTGTAAAATCACAGCGGGAACTGATCAGCTGGTCCCGCTGATCCGATGTCCGCTTGCACCCGCTGATCATTCATTACACAGGCAGAACGGCAGTCTGTCTATGTAAACAAGGCAGATTGCCATTCTGTCAGTACAGAAGACATGGATCCTGTGTTCCTGTAATGCAGGAACACTGATCCATGCCTTCCACTAGTAAAAGCACCTCCCCCGCTACACTGAATCACCAGCTAGGCACACATTTAACTAACCCTTTGATCATCCCTGATGTTAACCCCTTCCCTGCCAGTGTCATCAGTACAGTGACAGTGCATATTTTTAGCACTTGTCAATAATGTCACTGGTCCCTAAAAAGTGTCAAAAGTGTCAGTTAGGTGTCCGATTTGTCCACCACAGTATCGCAGTCCAATTATAAGTCACCGATCGCCGACATTTCTAGTAACAATAGATTAATAAATAAAAATTCCATAACTATATCCCATTGTTTGTAGACGCTACTGTATAACTTATGCGCAAACCAATCAATATATGCCTATTGGGATTTTGTTTGCCAAAAATATGTAGCAGAATACATATTGGCCTAAATTGATAGAGAAATTAAATTTGTTACATTATTTTACTGGATTTGTTTTAGAGCAGAAAGTAAAAAATATTGTTTTTTCTTTAAATTGTTGCTTTTTTATTGTTTATAGTGTAAAAACCACAGAGGTGATAAAATACTACCAAAAGAAAGCTTTTGTGGGAAAAAAGGACATAAATTTTATTTGGGTACAGTGTTGCATAACCGTGCAATTGTCAGTTAACATAACGCAGTGCCGTATTGCAAAAAATGGTCTGCTCAGGAAGGGGGGTAAATCTTCTGGAGGTGAAGTGGTTAATGCCATACATTGAGAGATCCCAAATAACCAAGTAGTACATTTCCTTTAGTCTATATGATTTACACAAATTGAAACATTATGATCAAAAGGCATCTGAGATCCTATAAACTTTTCAACAGCCAAGTTCAGTAGACCTTGTTAGTGAATAACAGGCTAAATAGTTTTGTTCATTAAGGCATTTAAGAGTAATGATTTGTAAAGAGTAAAACTCAATTAACATAAATTATGGTTGGTGGTCTTCACTGTTTTAAATTGGAGACTTAACTATTCAACTCACTGAGGAAATCATAGAGCATATATTGAAGTGTAAGAATTAGAGTTGAGCGGACACCTGGATGTTTGGGTTAGTCTGGTCCTGCCGAACTTTGAGGAAAAGTTCGGGTTTGGTACCAAACTTGATCCGAACTTGACCCCGGACCCTGAACCCCATTGAAGTCAAAGGGGACCCGAACTTTTGGGCACAAAAATGGCTGTAAAAAAGTCCTGGAAAGGGCTAGAGGGCTGCAAAAGGAAGCAAAATGGGGGTAAGATTAGGACAAGTGCCTACAAACAAATGTGGATAGGGAAATAACTTAAAATCACATAAAAAAAATAAAAATGGGAGGAGGTGGATGTGGAGTAGGAGCCTAGAGGTTGACTAGGCCATGACCGTGGCAGTGTAGGTGGAAGTGGCGGTGGTGGAGGAGGAGGTAGCCAACACTGTTATTTGTTTGTTTGCTTTTTTTTTCTAATTGGGGTAGCCCCCAAAATATTGAGACATATTTAAAAAAAACAAGTATACCAATGGCTGTGTGAGGCCGGTCTAAATGTCTATTCTGCACAAGGTACAGACAAGTCTTGTGGGATTTATGCCTGGTTTATTTTAATAAACGTTAGCTTGTCCACGTTGGCTGTGCACAGGCGGCTGCGCTTGTCTGTGATAATGCCCCCTGCCATGCTAAACACACGTTCAGACAATACACTGGCTGCAGGGCAGGCCAGCACCTCCAAGGCATAAAGGGCAAGCTCAGGCCATGTGCCCAATTTGGAGACCCAGAAGTTGAATGGGGCAGACCCATCAGTCAGTACGTGTAGGCCTGTGCACACATACTGTTACACCATGTTGCTGAAATGCTGCCTCCTGCTAAGACGTTGCCTATCAGCTGGTGGTACTGTTTGTTGTGGCGTGCTGCTGACAAAGCTTTTCCACATTTCGGCCATGCTAACCCTGCCTTCTGAGGTGCTGGCGGTGCCACAGCTGCGTTGGCGACCTCTTCTCCTCCTCTGCCTTCGCCTTGTGCTTCCACAGAGCCCCCTGTGTCATTTGGGAATGCCCTCAGCAGCATGTCTACCAGCGTGCGCTTGTAGTCGCGCATCTTCCGATCACGCTCCAGTGAGGGAATTAAGGACGGCACGTTGTCCTTGTAATGGGGATCCAGCAGGGTGGCCACCCAGTAATCGGCACAAGTTAAAATGTGGGCAACTCGGCTGTCATTGAGCAGGCACCGCAGCATGTAGTCGCTCATGTGTGCCAGGCTGCCCAGAGGCAAAGACAAATTGTCCTCTGTGGGAGGTGTATCAACTGTGTCCTCCGTATCCCCCCAGCCACGCTCCAGTGATGCCCAGGAGCTGCTTTGGGTGCCACCCTGCTGTGAACACGGTTCCTCCTCCTTCTCATCATCATCTTCCTCGTGCTCCTCATCCTCCAGAACTGTGCCCTGGCTTGAAAATTTTTTACCTGGCCTATGCTGGTGCAGGAACGCAGAGCGCACAGACAGCCCACACTTTCTGCAGCAGCTCTGACATATCCGGGTAGTTTTTTAGAAATTTTTGCACCACCAAATTCAGCACATGCGCCAGGCAAGGGATGTGCCTCAAACCGGCTAGGCCCAGAGCTGCTACGAGATTTCGCCCATTATCGCACACCACCAGGCCGGGCTTGAGGCTCAGTGGCAACAACCACTCATCGGTCTGTTGTTCAATGCCCGTCCACAGCTGCTGCGTAGTGTGGGGTTTATCCCCCAAACATATCAGTTTTAAAACAGCCTGCTGTCGTTTCCCCCTGGATGTGCTGAAGTTGGGGGTGAAGGTGTTACGCTGAGCGGATGAGGAGGTGGTAGAGTAGGAGGAGGAGGAAGCACAGTAGCAGGGGGAGGCAACAGGAGGCAAAGAGAAATGCCCTGCAATCCTCTGTGGTGGAAGGACATGCGCCAAACGGCTAGCCGCCTCAGGCCCACCCGACACTACATTTGACCGGTGTGCAGTTAGCAAGATTTAGCGTCCCTGCCCGTGCTTACTGGTCCACGTATCAGTGGTTATGTGGACCTTGCCACAGATGGCATTGCGCAGTGCACGCTTGATCTTGCCCCCGACTTGTTTGTGCAGGGAAGGGATGGCTCGCCTGGAAAAGTAGTGGCGGCTGGGAACCACGTACTGTGGGACAGCCACCGCCATCAGGTTTTTAAAACATGGTGGCGTTGCTGTCACATGCTCTGTTTGCTGGGTGGCAGGTGACACTGGCACTGTAGAGGTGGAGGAAGAGACCGAGGCAGCAGCAGAAGAGGAAGCAGGAGGAGGCCGAGACCTTTCTTGGATTTTGAGGTACTTATTCCACTGCAGCAAATGCTTTGAATTTAGATACCTGGTCAGGTTTAGAACATTTATGCTTCGCTTCAGGCAATCATTGCACAGCGTGCAAACCACTCGTGTCTTATAGTCAGCACATTGTCTGAAGAACTGCCACACCAGAGAACGCCTTTGAGCTGCCTTTGGTGTGCTAGGTCCCTGGGTGCCGTGGGTAGTAGCAGGCGTACTGTCTAGGGGACGCTCGCTCCGCATTCACAACCACCACCTCTTCCTCCAAACTGCACACGTCACTCGCATGACCCTCATTCAATATGGGGTCTAGGACCTCATCATCCTCCTCCACATCATCTTCCACCCAACCTTCGCCACTGCCCTCCTTGTCAGTCTGCACACTGTGGAAAGCTGCAGTAGTTGGCACCTGTGTTTTGTCATTATCAGAGACGTGCTGTGCTGGTGTTTCCATGTCCTCATCCTGCAACAGAAGTGGTTGGGCATCGGTGCACTCAATGTCTTCCACTTCTGGGGCAGGGCTATGTGGATAGTCCACGCAAAGCACACCAGGAGAGTCATCAAAAAGCATAAGAGACTGTTGCATGACTTGGGGCTCAGACTGCTTGGCTGATTTACAAGGGGCTGAGGTGAAAGACAGGTGGGCATGGGGTTCAGGTGCCAACTCTGAGCTTTCATCAAGGGACCGGGTGGGAGACAATGTGAAGGAACTGGAGGCATTGTCAGCCACCCAATCTACTATCGCCTGTACTTGTTCTGGCCTCACCATTCGTTGAGCGGCATTCAGGCCTACCATATAATGTTGAAGGTTCTGTCGGCTACTCGCACCTGAAGAAGGTGTTTCACTTGTGCATGTAAGCTGGCACAAATTGACCACGTCCTCTCCTTGCAACATGAACTTCACCAACACCAGCAGCATCAGCAGCACCAAGACCACGACCACGTCCCTTATTTGACGTTCTCCTCATTCTGGTCGCAAATGTACTATGTAGCACTATTTATTAATACAAAAAAAAAGAATAATAAATTCATCTTCTTTTTTTTTGGAAAACAACAAAGTAGACGCACTTTTTATATTTGTGCAAGAAATGCACCGCTCACACCAACAGCAGGAACCTCTCCCTACACCAGTATGATATGATTTTAGAACAATAATCTGTCCCTCACAGTAGCAGCAGGAACCTCTCCCTCTAGCAGTATGTGATAATTTTCAAACAATAATCTGTCCCTCACAGCACCAGCAGGATCCTATCCCTATAGCACTAGGAGATGATTTTAGAACAATAATCTGTCCCTCACAGCACCAGCAGGAACCTCTCCCTCTAGCAGTATGTGGTGATTTTAGAACAATAATCTGTCCCTCACAGCACCAACAGGAACTTCTCCCTCTAGCAGTATGTGATGATTTTAGAACAATAATCTGTGCCTCACAGCACCAGCAGGAACCTCGACCACATCCCTCTCCAAGGACGACAACCACACTCGCCACGTAAAGAACGTGTTTATATTTTTCACGCAGATGAAACAACAAAAGGTTTTTTTTTCTTCTACTTAAATAATAAGAAAAAAAAACATAATTATTTATCACGATGTATCATGTAAACGCTGGTCTTACTCCTCTTGCAGTTTATTCCCTGCA
>BLSH010370127.1:69353-86330 GCA_018402905.1 Glandirana rugosa | reverse complement strand
TAATCCAAGAGATTTTCCTCTTCGTCTGAAGAAAGGAGACAGAGGGTCTTTTCCAGGCTCTAGCGACCGATAACTTGGTGCCCGACCAAGAGCCGTCTGGGGGGAGTTTGGTATTGAGAGACCCGTAACTTTCCTTATTAAATGAAAAATTTTGTTCCATAAACCCCTAATCTTGGGGCATTCCCACCATATGTGAATCATGGACCCAGTCATACCACAATGGCGAAAGCATAGAGGAGAGGAATTTGGGAACATCCTGGCAAGCCTAAGGGGCACTAGATACCATCTTGTTAAAACCTTAATGTTTGCCTCAACTATGGCGGTATTACAGAAGCCCTTCGAGGAGGCCGAGAAAGCTCTGTGCCAAGACTCAAGGCTCAGCTCCACTCCAAGCTCCTCCTCCCAATCCCTCATGTATTTAGTTTTGCCGGAAGAGGAGGCCAGAGAGCGATATATAACCAAAATGCCCCCCCCTCTGTTCCATAGGCTGACCACACCACTGTTCGTAAGCTGTAAGCGATGAAGGAGAGCTGTCATTCCTGCACAAGGACCTGATGAAGTGAGATATCTGCATATGCCGGAATCGTTCCGTACTGGGCATGTCTAATTTGCTGGTGCAATAAGACGCCGAAAGGGGGCCCCTGGGGTTAACAAAGTGGCCAATTCTATAAAGACCTTTATCCAGCCACCAGCGGAAGGCTGAGATGTCCAACCCCGGAGCAAAGAGTGGATTGTGGAATAGGTGGGAGAGCGGTTGCCAGGAGGAGACTAGCGAGGGGGAGGACTTCATGCTGTCCCAGAGAGAGAAGGAGTGAGACAAGGTAGGGGCTAAGATCGGGGGTCTAGCCTTTGGGGGCTGCCATAATAAGAAGTCAATGGTGTGATTGGGGATGGCAAGCCTTTCCATCCGGGCCCAATCGGGGAGAGAATTTTTAAAGTATACGGACGAAAGTTGGGCTAGTTGCGCTGCTTGATAATACCAGGTGAGGTTGGGAAGATTAAGTCCCCCTTGTTCCTTGGGCCTAAACAGGGTTTCTTTGTTTAATCTATCCAGTTAAAATTTTAATATTTTTTGTGCCTAATCTAACTCCCATGAGTGGCTCTTGTTTATTGTAAAATCAACACTCATATAAAAGTTCAGTGTTAGCAGCGCTTGATAAAGTGTGGGAATAAATAAATAGTACAAATAAAGTGCCAGTGCTGAAAAAAGTTCTTAAGAAGTGCAAGTTGCAAATAATCTTCTATTGGATCCTCCACCTCTGTTCACCACGTGCGGGAGAAAGAATACAATTGGAGGCTCACCAGAATTAAGGATATAAAACTCCTTTTTATACATCCATAGGGGACTCAGCATAGGACCATCACACAAAGGTTGTTAATCTCCAACTCAGCCAGCTCAGCAGAAGGGATCAAGGCAGCCTGTGCAAACCACAATCACGTCCAGAGGGTTCCTTTCCCAATATGCTTCCAACTAAACACCTCTAAAACTGCTGCTCTTCAGCTCAGATTGCCATGAGGAGAAAGATCAAAAAGAGACCCCTCATAGTGTATCACTTTTAAACTTAGGTCATTTATTAAAGCAGGTATTGCGCTTACATTAAAACAGTTAAAAAAATCATTAGTGTACGAGCGGTACACGAGTTACCAGACAGCGATGGCACGTCAGATTCCTCCTCTCCTCTCTCCGTCCCAGCTGCTGGTAGCTCGATCAGCCTCAGGTCGCCGTGTGGCCACGCTGCTGACGCATTTCATCACTTCCGACTTGATCACAGGGGGTGGCCACACAGCGTTCCAGGCATACCCTTATAGTGATCGCTCGCCACCACTAGGTGGCGTTTATAATGAGCCTTCTCAAATTCTCACTCACAAGCATGACACATATCACCATGACAATACAGATTTGAACGTCAAAGCAATATTACGGTGAGAACGGACACAATCCAAATAGACACATTAATAAAGCTGTTACAATGAGTTCATTAGGACATCATGTTTAACCTAATGCATGCCATACAGTATGATAAAAAGAGTAGCATTAAAACAATAATTAAAAGACCCCTTAATACTGTCTTATAAGTAAAATATAAAAATTGAAATAAAATACAATACAATATAAAACACACATTAAAAACAGGCGTGCTGAGAGCCCAGATCGTCAAACACCCCCTCCCACTACACTATATTGAAATATATGCAGATAAATGAGAAGCAGTGAAACACAAGTAATTTTTAACTGCCTATAATTTTTAACTGCCTATAATGTTGTAATGTGTACTTAGCAGTGGAGGGATGGTGGAACTCCCTTTGGAATCGGTATCATCATCTTAGAAACAGTGATAGAGAGGCCCATTTCGAGTTAATACTTAGTTCTTTTTTCTCCAGTTTCTTCTTTTACATTCTTCTCTTACAATCTCCGGCGTCACAGCCTTGTAATGAAGAAATGACCAAGACTTATGTAGTTTTAAGGTAATTTTTAGTATATTTACCCACTCACAATATACACAATGTTAGATACCATAAACTGCTACCTCTTTATTACCAGGGGTGCCATATCTGAGTTTATTATTTCTCTAAGGTATTTTTTGGAGATTAAGACTCTGATCCTATGATTGGGCTATTCATGGTATACTTGTGTTTCACTGCTTCTCATTTATCTGCATATATTTCAATATAGTGTAGTGGGAGGGGGTGTTTGATGATCTGGGCTCTCAGCATGCCTGTTTTTAATGTGTGTTTTATATTGTATTGTATTTTATTTCAATTTTTATATTTTACTTATAAGACAGTATTAAGGGGTCTTTTAATTATCGTTTTAATGCTACTCTTTTTATCATACTGTATGGCATGCATTAGGTTAAACATGATGTCTTAATGAACTCATTGTAACAGCTTTATTAATGTGTCTATTTGGATTGTGTCCATTCTCACCGTAATATAGCTTTGACGTTCAAATCTGTATTGTCATGGTGATATGTGTCATGCTTGTGAGTGAGAATTTGAGAAGGCTCATTATAAACGCCACCTAGTGGTGGTGAGCGATCGCTATAAGGGTATGCCTGGAACGCCGTGTGGCCACCCCCTGTGATCAAGTCGGAAGTGATGAAACGCGTCAGCAGCGTGGCCACACGGCGACCTGAGGCTGATCGAGCTACCAGCAGCTGGGACGGAGAGAGGAGAGGAGGAATCTGACGTGCCATCGCTGTCTGGTAACTCGTGTACCGCTCGTACACTAATGATCTTTTTAAATGTTTTAATGTAAGCGCAATACTTGCTTTAATAAATGACCTAAGTTTAAAAGTGATACACTATGAGGGGTCTCTTTTTGATCTTTCTCCTCATGGCAATCTGAGCTGAAGAGCAGCAGTTTTAGAGGTGTTTAGTTGGAAGCATATTGGGAAAGGAACCCTCTGGACGTTATTGTGGTTTGCACAGGCTGCCTTGATCCCTTCTGATGAGCTGGCTGAGTTGGAGATTAACAACCTTTGTGTGATGGTCCTATGCTGAGTCCCCTATGGATGTATAAAAAGGCGTTTTATATCCTTAATTCTGGTGAGCCTCCAATTGTATTCTTTCTCCCGCACGTGGTGAACAGAGGTGGAGGATCCAATAGAAGATTATTTGCAACTTGCACTTAAGAACTTTTTTCAGCACTGGCACTTTATTTGTACTATTTATTTATTCCCACACTTTATCAAGCGCTGCTAACACTGAACTTTTATATGAGTGTTGATTTTACATTATTTGATTTTTAAAGCAGCAGCTGTTAGATTGTCACATAACATATTTTATGTACTACACTTGCACGACTTAGTTTTAATATCCTGAGTTATATAGCGCGGTATTTCACTTATAAGTATTCACATTTCCTTTTGGGCTCTTGTTTATTATTAAGTGATGCTACCTGGGTCAGTTTCAAAGCCCTCATACCATGTACAGTTATGTATATATAGCCAAATGTTGACTCACCAGTGGCAGCTGGTGAAGTTTTAGGATGGGGGACGTCAGACCCCGCCATTCCTTTTTTGACCCCTTCCACTCCGCATAAGCCCCACTGCTTATATAATCCACCCACTCCTTCCCCTGTATTCCGCCCATTGTGTCAGGAGTATACAGCACAGCATCACAGGACAGGGTATACAGCCTCAGCATCACAGGACAGGGTATACAGCCAGCATCACAGATATGGTATACAGCCAGCATCACAGATCAGGGTATATAGGTCAGCATCACAGATAGAGTATACAGCCAGCATCAAAGATATGGTATACAGCCAGCATCATAGATCATGGTATACAGCCCAGCATCACACATATGGTATACGGCCAGCATCACAGGACAGAGTACAGGGTTGGCCATTTATATGGATACACCTTAATAAAATGGGAATGGTTGGTGATATTAACTTCCTGTTTGTGGCACATTAGTATATGTGAGGGGGGAAACTTTTCAAGATGGGTGGTGACCATGGTGGCCATTTTGAAGACGGCCATTTTGAATCCAACTTTTGTTTTTTCAATAGGAAGAGGGTCATGTGACATCCAGCATCCCAGATCATGGTATATAGGTCAGCATCACATATAGAGTATACAGCCAGCATCCTCACAGACAGGGTATAGAGCACCCCCCAACTCTGACAGTCACAGAATACCAAATCACCCCCCTCCCTGCCGCAGGAGTCACGGCTCTGACAGTACCAAATACCCCCCAGGTCCGGCGCTTACGGGGCAGCTGTGAGAGAGAGGATCCTCCTGTGTCTCTTCTCTCTCCTCCACAGTGTGGTCACTCCAGGCAGCAGCGGCGGCAGATGGAGGACACCAAATCAATCACCTCCCCTCCCCTGCTGCAGGAGTTGTGACTCTGACAGCACCCCCCCAGGTCCAGCACTCATGGGGCGGCTCGGCTCCACAGTGCAGGCACTCCAAGCAGAAGCGGCTCCTCATGCTTCCTCCTTCCTTCCTCTAGCCTAGCGATTTGGCCAACCAGGAAACAGGTCTGTCCGACCTGCCTCCCGATTGGCTTGGTGCATTGTAGTGTGCAAATAGCAAAACTTCATGCACTATTGTCACACAATTAGGTGGGATCCGGGCGCACTCTCTGCTCCCAGAGCCCACCCTTTTTTGAAGCCTATTAGAGCCTCCGGCTCTAGTCAGGTGCTTCAAAAAATAAAAACCTCCCCTCCCGCCCGCCATAGGAATCCATGCATCTGGAGTCCTAAAAGGGGCCGGGCGCATGGATAGGAAGGAGGCGGCAGGGATGTGGGGGCGGTACCCTTGCGCCCTTAATGCACGGGGCGCCACCAACTCTCACCAACCATCAAATTCAAGATTGCATTTGTTTCTGATAGCCCCATCATTGTGCGTGTGGCTAGATTTAACCAATAACTTCTTAAATTCTTATACTGTATGTTATACTGTACTGAATGAGCATTTACTCAAACAGTGTTCTTTATCATAATTTACAGGTCACATACATATCAAATAACGATAGCATATAGAATGCATAGCTTAAAAAACAAAGTAAATCTGTCCCCATGCCAATAATAGCAAGGTCTTGTAAAAGACAAGAGAGAACATAAATAACTGGAGTTATACATCCCCCGGCTGATTCTATCCAACTCCCCAGGGTGAGCAGCAATAAGAAAAAGCTGTGTTTGCTCCAGAGCTATCTTGGGAATTTCTTTTCTTTTTTCCTTACAAAATATCTAAGCCCAGGGCATTGATCATTGAAAGGAGAAAACCAAGCATATGAAGCCAAGTGGCAAAATTCTATTTTTTTGCTGATCATGTTTTTATTAGATTTTTTAATCCTTTATGAAGCAGAGATGGGGTGTAATAAATTTAATTAACACCCCCAGCAATCTTTAGAAGTGAACTCACTGGAGACCTTTCAGAAAGCAGAGCGTTATTACGCTGTATACAAGAATAAAACGTAGTGCTGATGGCAATAGTTGATTAGTTTTAGAGAAAGTAGGTAAAAAAGTCTGAATTTTACAGAGCAATTAGCCTAATGGCATCATCAAGTGACACAAACCCTATTATAAGTGTGCCATATCCTAAAGGAACAGCCATCTTTACTTACAGATCAGTTGCTGAAACTTTATTATCTTTTGTTAGTGATTTAAGTTTTTTCCTTTCGAAAGTGTCTTCCAGGGTGACATTTTAATTTTGGTATTCAGTTATGGTTAGTGTTTATGCTGGAGGTAGATATAATTATGTTAAAATGCAAATTTACTACAAAACTGATCAAGTTATTTTAGGCTAAATTATTATTTGAAAAAAGAGTGTTTGCTATATGGTGATGTTATAGGCCAAGTGAGGAGTTGGTCTGAAGAGCTATAACAAATAAAGGACTTTATTCTTATACACTAAAAGCACAGGTTTAACCTGTAACTGTACATGTCATCCATAAGAATACATGTGTACTACTAGAAATACATAGGGACTTTTTTTTAGGTTAACATACTGCTGAGAAGTACTTAAAGTGATCGTGAAGTCTCATTTTTCTTTCAATAAAAATAGCAAACAGGTTATACTTACCTGCTCTTTTACAGTATTTTTGCACAGAGCATCCCAGATCCTCCTGTTTTTCTCTGGTCCCTCTTTGGCACTCCTGGCCCCTCCCTACTGTTGAATGTCCCCACAGCAAGCAGCTTGCTATGGGGGCACCTGAGCTGAACCACAGCCCCATGTATCCATTCAGACATGGATCCATGGTTCAGCCCCACCCCCACCCCCTCTCTCTCCTCATTGGCTCCTGCTGCTGTGTCTCATCCAATCAGGAGGGAGAGTCCCGGACAGTTGAGGCACTCATGGACATCACTGGATCAAGAGGGAGCCCAGGAAAGTATTGGGAGGGCAGAGGGGGGCTGCTGTACACAGAAGGCTTTAAGACAAAAGAACCTTCTGCCTTTACAACCACTTTGATGTTAAATTATTTAAGACCACAATAGAAAATTCCATAGTATTTGACTGACCAATTAAACCAACATTAAATGCAGTTATGTACATTTTAGTTTTGTTAAAAACAATTAACATTAACCTCTTCTAAATTAATATGCAATGGGGCGTGCTTAATCCTAACTACACCATATGATCTCACCTAAAGCTACCCTGCTGCAACGACACCGGATTGTCACATGCTGGGACTCGGTAGTGGATGGGTAAGTGAAAACGCAACCTCCGCCCAAACAGAAAGGCATGGCCACACGCTCCTGCCAAGATGGCCACCACTCCCCTGTCCAGCACCCATCCCCTGCATCTACATTGGAGCTGTTTGCTGAGGCTGTGGACTCCCTGCATTTCTCACTGCCATCTGCCTCAGAACCTCCCACGGCTCCTCTCACAAACATCTTCCAGCTCAGGGGCCCCAGAGGAGATGTGGGAATCCACGCTGTCTGAAGTGCTTGCCACCATTAAGATGAATCACGCTGTCATGGTGGGAAAGGTGGAGGAACCTTAAATTAGACTATGCTATCCTGCTCCAGGATGTACTCAAGATAAGAGAGAGGGTTGTGGAAACTGAAAAATGTATCAGTAGCATAGAGGACACGGTTAACCCCCTCATTCCGAAAATGGTGGCCTATAACACCAAGCTTCGAACGTTAGAAGACGAGGCAGATGATTTAGAAAATAAACTCTGCAGGAACAACTTGCGCTTGGTAGGCTTGCCTGAAAAAATGGAAGGCTCTGACCCTGCGGCCTTCCTGGAGAGCTGGCTGATCCAGGAGATTGGCAAGGATTGTTTCTCCCCATGTTTTGTCATTGAGCAGGCTCATAGGGTCCTGGGTAGACCACTACCCTCAGGCAACCCTCCACGCCCAATGTTAATCCATCTGTTGAACAACCGGGACAGAGATGCTGCCTTGTGTGCCGCCAGAGCCAAGGATTACCTCCATATTAATAATGTTGCAGTCTCCCTGTTTCCAGATTGCCAAGGTCAGGAAGCTACGGGCCCATTTCCAATTTGCTAAACAGAAGCTGTGTGAACATGCCCTGACATACACCATGCTGTTTCCTGCAAGACTGCAGGTGACCCACCAGGGGCAGGCACACTTTTTCACCACACTTGAGGGTTTCCTTACCTGGCTGGATTCCATCCATCGTTCCATGAGACCCTCCGCCTCCTCACCACAAACCTGATTTTGCTTCCTACACCTTCTGTTTTTTTTTTTTCTGGGTGCCACTTTCTCTGCTTCCAGCGGTGGCGGAACGTGCTGAACATACAAAGTCCTGGGACTTTGCCTGTATACTAGGTGCTGGGACTTTGACTTGCAGTTCTCTCCCTGTTGAGCGGTACCTCCCCATTCGGCTCATGTTGTTTCACTTTGCTACGGAACTCCAACCTAAAGTTATTTTAAGACTATGGTCACAGTTCCCACCATAGCAGTTAATTTTGGGATGAAGCCTGCTCTATGTTCCTTGAGTAGGGCAGGGGGACTGAATATTTTTTTCTTTTATTTCTACAAACACTTTTCTAATTCTTATTTTTTTTGTCCTGATTCAGGATCACGTGAAATTGACTGACTGTTGTGTGCAAGCCATATGTATGGTTTTATGCTCTCTCTACAGACAGAACCTTCAGAATGCCTTCATTTCAATATCAGTGAGATTCAGTGTACAGATACTATCCTATGATTCCTACTTTGGTTTTTCCTATGCCTAATGTGATATTGCTTTCATGGAATGAGCACGGTTTGAATTCTAAATTCAAGCATGCAAAACTATTTGAATACCTTAAGGCACATCAGCCGCATGTTTTATGTCCCCAAGAGATGCATCTGATGGGCCCGAAGATATTGGCACTCAAGAAATACTGGATGCCGTGGGCAGTGCATTCTACGTACTCTAATTTTGCCCATGGAGTCTCAATATTGATCAGCAAGGGTCTCCCGTTTGTTTGCCTTGAAGTTATTTCCAACCCACAGGGCACGTATGTGATTCTCCATGCTTGCGTGCTCCAGCACCGCCAGTGCAGGTAGAGGCAACTCTCACCAAAATCTCAGTACATTTAGCCACGTTCCCTCACTGCCCTACACTCCTGTTTGGGGATTTCAGTGCAGTAATGGACCCCAAAATGGACAGGTTAAAACCCACTTCTGGTGACAGTAGAGTACTAATTAACTGGTGTGCGGCCTATGAATATGTAGATGTCTGGCGCTAGAAATTCCCTGACACTAGGGAATATTCCTGTCAATATATGACATATCGCGCTATATCCTGTATTGACTATATTTTTTGCCTCCCCTGGGGTATTACCCTGGGTAGGGAATGTTTCATACCTGCCTCAGACCACACCCCTATGAAACTAGAACTGGTCATAGGACACAGACCTGCCTTTAAAGTTTGGAGACTAAGACCCTTGTGGGTTTCCTCCGAAGATATTAGTGAGATGGCAAGACACGACCTGATTGATTATTGGATGCGCAACATAGACCTGATCTCAGACTCAACCTCAGTGTCTTATGCTTGGGACGCCTTCAAGGCGGTAGCTCATGGCTCTCTTATCAGTCATATAACCTCCCACCGCACTGGGGCCCGGACACGTCTCCTTTCCCTAGAGGGGGAGTTAGCTTCTGCCCGTTCTGAATATGCTAAATGTCCATCCCTCTCCTCTCATAATGCTCTAGTTGCAGCACATAGAGCCCTACAGCTACACACAGTAGAGATGACTCGTAAACATTTGGTTCCTCGGAAGAGTGCAGCAAGGGAGAGCAGGAGGGGGGGGAGAAGAAGAGGGAGATATAACAAACATGGTAACAACTGTGCAGTTGGTGCATACATAGTGCAACTGCATGGAGAAGGTCTGGGGGAAAAGTTCCAACATGTTCCCTCCTCCATACACTGCAGGTATTGGAGGAGGGAACGCTTGGTGGTCAGAAATGTGTGAGAGGACCCTTTTAGAATTTGGGTCGGGAGTTGCGATTGGCTTTGTGCCATAGCGGCATTGGGCCCGTGTTTGGGGTTTTCCGGGGAATTTGCAGAGATAGGGGTTCAGGGATGATACCCCATTCTTTAAGCAAAGCGAGGCCCAAATCTAGGGAGGAGATGTTGAAGGTCTTGCCATTCCTGTCAATTGACAATTTAGTAGGGTGGCCCCACTTATAGCTAATGTTGTGGTTCCGTAGGGCCTTGGTGATGATGTTTAGTTGGCGCCTGAGGTCCAAAGTGAATTTGGAAAGGTCGGCATATATTAAAACATTGTCGTACGGTTCAGGAAGTTTCCCCAGGGCCCTGGTCTTCCGAAGGATCATATCTTTGGTAGCATAAAAGTGTACTCTTAATAGCACATCTCTGGGTACAGTCTCTGGTAGGTAAGATGGCTTGGGAATATGGTGGATACGGTCGATTGAGAGCTCAATAGGTTGTAGGTCAGGGAGGAGAGCTCGGAACAAGTCGGTGGAATACTGGTTCAGGCCCTGTGGTTGCACCGATTCGGGTATTCCCCTGAGTTTTAAGTTATTGTGTCTGCTTCGGTCTTCTAAGTCCGCAATTTTTGCACGCAGCAATTGCCTCTCGTCCACGCCATCTTCATTTGCGTCTACCAAGTCATTCACGGTGTGTGCAATGTCGCTAATTGAGTTTTCCACTGTGTGCACTCTCTCCCCTAAGGAGGTTAATTAAGTAGAGAATTTGTGTGTGAGGAGGGAGATGTCTGCGGCAGGGACTGGAGAAGTGATACTAGCATCTCCTTTAGGAGAGTGTCCATCACTGGTTGGTTGCTCGTGGGAAAGGAGGCAATAGAGCAGCTCAGTGTGTCTGTGTGTGTAGAGGGGGAAGCCCCCTGACTCACCAGTTCGGTCGGTGTGTCATTCATCGGCATCCTTGTTTTGGCCGGGCTGCCACAAGTGGGGCTGGAGCGTTGAGGTTTTGGACAAACCTTTGACATTAGAAGAAATCACTGGTGCGATTCATTCCATTCCACCTAACAAAACGGCAGGCTTAGATGGTCTTCCCGTGGAATGGTACCAGACATACGCTGACCTACTAACCCCCTATTTGCTTAAACTATATAACGTGCGTAGAAACAGGGTAGACTCCCATCTTCAATGTCAGAAGCCCTTATAGTAGTGATCCCCAAGCCTGGGAAAGATAAGTCACTGAGTGGCTTTTACCGTCCCATATCACTATTGAATTGACCTGTGATGTTAAGATCTTGGCTAAACTGCTCTCACTTAGGCTGAACAAAGTTATTTTGTCTGTTGTGCATCCTGATCAATCAGCTTTTATGCCAGCCATTTGACAATATTAGGTGTCTGTATCTGCATGTTTCTGGGGCCGCACAACGTAATCGCAGTGGCTTGGTGCTAGCCTTAGATATCAAGAAGGCGTTTGACACGGTTAAATGGTTATTTTTGAGGGAAACCCTGTCCAGATTTGGTTTTGGAGATAATTTTATTCATTGGGTCCAGTTCCTCTATGCCAACATGTTTGCATGGGTTCATACTAACAGAGATGTGTCACTGCTTTTCACCCTCCAGTGTGGTACACCTGACAAGGTTGCCCCCTCTCCGCCCTTTTATTTGCTTTAGTTATAGAGATGCTAGCCATCTCTGTTAGGCAAACCCCGAGGGTGGGGGGGGGGATCCACTGGGGCCCATTGGAGGAGGAAATATCTCTATGTGCGGATGACGCTTTGGTGTTCCTAGATGGCACCGAAGCCTCGTTCCGGGGGCTTTTGCTGGTGGAGTGGTTTGGAGTGGTCTAAGGCCTCAAAGTTGGCTGGGACAAATCTGTTGCATTCCCTATAGGCCCCCCTGTAGATTACAATTATTTACATTCATCCCAGCTACAGATCTCCCATACTTTTAAATACCTGGGAATTAACATTAATGTTGACTTCCTACAATATGAGTCCCTTAACATCTCCCCGGTAATAGCTCATATGTAAACAAGACTCCAGGTATGGGCGATCCTACCCCTGAACCTAATTGGAAGAATAAATATAGTGAAAATGATTTTCCTCCATAAACTTCTCTATCTCCTTCGAGCTTCCCCAATTTTCCTTCCAAAATGATTGTTTCGCCAGATAGACTCTCTTATATCTCTAATTATTTGGAATAAATCACACCCATGGATTGCTAGAATGTCCCTTCATGCCTCCACTATGAGAGGCGGTCTGGCTTGCCCCAATTTCTGCAATTATTTCTTGGCATCTCAGTTGGCTTATGTACATTTTTTTTTCAAATAATACATTTTTATTAGTTTTCAAGACAAAAAGAAAGTTGCACATACAAAGTTGTATATAACCATACAAGGCAAAGGCAATGAGGCAGAAATACATGAACAAATATAAATGTAAATGTGCCTGACCTAATTTGGGACATTGGCCTGCCCTGGGTACCCACAACCGGCCAAAATCTGCTGTCTGTGTCCTGATTATTTGAGAGCAGGAGGGCCCCCCCCCCCGCCGGCACCCCAGCTAGGAGCACACTGTGCCGGGCGGATGGGGAGCCACCCCCCCACAAAGTGTCGTCTGTATAGTGACATCACAACGGACAGCAAAGAATATTAATAGCGGCTATATAGCGGTCAAATCACTCATATTCGATCAGTAGCCTGTTATAACTTTAAGTCTTTGATAAACCACCTTTGCATATTACAAAAAAGAGGAGGTCAGAATAGTTGAGAGACAAAGAAGAGAATTAAAGAAGTAAAGAAGAGAGGATAGAATAGTGAGAAGGAGAAGAGATATAGATAGAGGAGTTAGAGTATAGATCAAGAAGTTCCCAGCCGGCATGGGGTAAAAGACTTTGAGATAACTATCCAAAACAATGTTTATGGTAGGATATACAATATGACACGCTGCTATTACTAAAGCTAAAGCTGAAGGCCTAGGGTATAGGATGAGTGGTCGGCAAAGATGCGGGGGAGCCCCCCTTCAACACCGGGTCAGGGGATGAGATAGTATCTTTGTAGGTGCATGTGGTCTTAAATTCAAACCATGAGGCCCAGATTTTGGTATGTTTGCCAGATTCCCCTCTCGACAGGTATGTAAGTTCTTCCATATAGCACAAATCATTCACCTTTTGCAACCATAGTTTACTGGAGGGTGTTTGTGGTTTGTTCCACATAAGGGCAATGAGGGACTTGGCCGCGTGAAGAAGGTGTGGTGTCATGGAATGTTTATATTGACCAATAGTTTCTGCTGTCATGTGAAAGAGTACAGTCCAGGGCTCCAGTGGGAGAGCGGATCCCATGATTGAGTTGATGAGTCTGATGATTTCAAACCAGTAGGGCTTGATGAGTGGGCAGTGCAACCAAATATGTGCATGTGAGGCCACTTGACCACAGTTCCTCCAGCATAGAGCAGGGTTGGTAGGAGAGATATGGTGCATTTTGGTTGGTGTGTAATATCACCTTGCAAGCGATTTGTAGTTTGTCTCAGCCGTTTTTGAGGAAATGGAGGAAGTGTGGGTGAGGGCTAGTATTTTGTCCTTTTGGATATCTGTTAGTGAAGTGCTTAGCTCAGTTTCCCAGCGGTTCAGATATTCCGGGTAGCCGTGATATTGTAGGGAGATAAGAGCCTTGTAAAATTGTGATATTACAATTTTATGCGGCTGGAAGAAACTTTGCCTATACAACTTGGAGATGATTTTAGAACAATAATATGGCTCTCTATGCGGCTGGAAGAAACTTTGCCTATACAACTTGGAGATGATTTTAGAACAATAATATGGCTCTCTATGCGGCTGGAAGAAACTTTCCCTATACAACTTGGAGATGATTTTAGAACAATAATCTGTCCCTCTAAGCAACAGCTGGAACCTTTCCCTATATAACTTGGAGATGATTTTAGAACAATAATATTTCCCTTAAAGCAACAGCTGGAACCTTTCCCTATTAAACTTGGAGATGATTTTAGAACAATCATTTTTCCCTTAAAGCAATGGACTCTACCTAGTCCAGTCAGATCATTCTGTGCAGCAGGATGAGGTCTGCAATCTGTCCTTCAAAGCAGCAGTACTAGTATCTCTACCTAGTCCACAATCAGATTGTTCAGTAATGCAGGATGAGATTCTATAATATCTGCAATCTGTCCCTCACAGAGCCAGCAGCATCCTCTCCCTAAACTATCCTGAGAGCATATGACATGCAGCACGGTGACTCCAGCCCCATATAGAGGCTGTGTCACATGATGCACTGGCCAATCACAGCCATGCCATTAGTAGGCATGGCAGTGATGGCTTCTAAGGGCAAACCAGTGAAACATTTGTTGATTGGCTGCCCTTGGCAGCTATTCAACGCGTGGAATCAAATACCAGAACCCCGAACTTGAACCCAGACTTTTTTTGAAATGTCCGGGTCCCGGACACCCCAAAGTTCAGTACGGACCCGAACTTTACAGTCTGGGTTTGCTCAACTCTACTCATGAACAAATATTTGTGGTTGTGGTAGAGATTGAACAAACTGCTTAAGCTGTGAGTACCTCCATGGTTTTATGAAGATATTCGATCTTGAGCCAACAATGGACTGTAAAGGTTTAAGAGAGTTGGTTTGGAGGACGTGGTGTAGGCAGGGACAACGATCAGAGGACCATGAATTGAATCCCTTATCCAGTTTGCCCGGAAGTCATGGTTCGTTAAAGGCATAAGGGGGAATTATAGGACCAGGAAAGTTTCTTGTGCAGTGTATCCCAGGAGGATTATGAGGAAATCGTTAAGGGGGAGGCAGAAGGTGAAAGAAATCTGTACCTGGGGGGGATCCAAGGAATGCCATCCAACTCTGTACCACTTAGTTCATATTCTAGTCTGACCCATATTTTGCTATCTCTCTGGTATTTCCAATCTGAAACTCTACCTAGGACAATAGCATAATAATACATTTTCAAGTCTGGTAGGGCCAGACATCCAGACCCCTTAGAGCGGAAAAGAGTAGCTCTGGAGATTCTGGGGCATCTGTTCCCCCATATGAAGCGTGAGATCATGGTTTGAAGTGTTGTAAAGAAACCAGGTGGAATCCCCATTGGTATCATCTGGAATAGAAAGAGAATACGAGGGAGGATATTCATCTTAATCACTGATATTTTCCCCAGCCAGGAGTGGGAGAGGTATGACCAGGATCTAAGATCTTTTTTAATGGTATTCACTAGGGGAATGTAGTTACATCTGAACAGGGAATGAGGATGAGGGGTCAAATGGATGCCCAGGTATTTTAGGGTTGTCTACTGCCAGCGGAACAGTAAGGTAGATTTTAGCGAAGAGACCATTGAACTGGGGACATTAATGTTTAGAATTTCGGATATAGTCATATTAATTTTAAAATTAGACAAAATTTGAAATTCTTGTAGAGCTGACATGAGGTTGGGTAAAGAAATGCGGGGTTGTTGAATGTAAAAGAGGATATCATCCGCATACGCCGCATATTTATGTGATTCTTGGCCTACAGTTATCCTGTGAATGTTGGGGTTGCTTCTGATAGAGGCTAGGAAGGGTTCCAGGGATATGGCAAACAACAGGGGCGACAATTGGCACCCTTGTCTAGTGCCGTTCCCTAATGTAAAGGGCTCACTCAGTACCCCATTCACCCTGACCCGCGCCGTCGGGCAGGAGTACTTTGCAAATATCCTATCCAACATCTGGGGGCCAAGGCCAAAGTGCTGTAGGGTCAATCGAAGGTAGGTCCAGTCCACCCTATCAAACGCCTTTTCGGCATCAGTAGACAAGAGAAGGGTGGGCTGGGCGTTTCTATGAGCAAAATGAATCCAGGAGACAGTGCGTAATGCATTGTCCCTGGCTTCACTAGCTGGTATGAATCCTGATTGATCCGCCGAGACCCATTTAGGTAAAAGGGGAAGTAGTCTATTCGCCAATACTTTCGCTAGAAGCTTCATATCCACATTTAATAATGAAATAGGGTGATAGCTCCCGCAGTTCGTGGGATCTTTATTAGGTTTGGGCAGAACTGTGATGTGTGCTGTGAGTGATTCCGGGCGGAGGGTTCAAGATGCAGTTATAGAATTGGTGTATTTAGTTAATCTAGGCAATAAAACCTCACTGAATTGTTTATAGTAGGAAGCGGTAAACCCATCTCCCCACCCGGAAGTTTAATTTTAGATATGAAATTGGCAGTTTTCTTGGCATGAAGGGAGCGTGCGAGTTGTTTACCGGGTTTATTACCCCACTCATGCATTTTTTGGGCCACCAAGTAGTATTTCCTGTTCATGTCAGCTTGTAGGAGATTTCTAAGTTCTTCTCGTTGCAGAGTGAGCTCCGCCAGGTGTGAAGCGTCAAGGGACAATTTGTGTTGTCGCTCCAGGTCCATGACCTGTTTCAGCTTGTCCCTGAGCTCCATGTTGTGTTCCCTTTTTTTCCTAGCCCCCAGTTCTATGAGTACACCCCTAATAGTGGCTTTATGAGCTTCCCAGACCAGTGGTTGGGGGGATTCCTGTTTGACATTTTCTTTAAAAAATAGCTCTATCTTTTTGGCAATGGGGGCTGTATCCACTGGATTAGATAACAGTGAATCGTTTAATTTCCAGTTGTTCGTGTGTATAGGGAGGGAGGGGAGAGACAGCCGGGCTGTCACAGGAGCATGGTCAGATAAGGTTGTTGTGCCTATAGAGGCCGAGCGTAGTAGTGGAAGATGGAAGTGATCTATAAAGATATTATCTATGCGGGAGTATGTGTTATGTGTAGAGTTGAGCGAACACCTGGACGTTCGGGTTCTGCTGGTCCGTCCGAACTTCGGGACAAAGTCCGGGTCCGGACGGAACCCGAACGATCGCACGGACAACGAACCCCACTGTCGGGCCGACAGAGAGGGGAGGGAGGGATATGTGTGCTTGTTGACCTTTAATTTGCTAAGTGACAATAGATTAGGTCACCTATGTCGGGGGTAACGGTTTTTCTATCTCGATAAAAAATTTCTTTTACAGTTTGTCCTTAGGGGGGTTGGTGACCAGACCCTTCGAGTATTTCGGTGATAATCCCCACATGAGTATCTTGACCCCCGATCCTTTTTTTCCCTTGTGTTGTACCTC
>BLSH010370127.1:50221-67623 GCA_018402905.1 Glandirana rugosa | reverse complement strand
TCTATGCAGAGCTTGATCTGCAACTCAAAGCAGCGGTATGTGAAATCTCTAATTTCTGCTATCTGTCCTCAGAGCAACAGCACAGACAGCAGTAGTAAAGTAATCTATCTCAGGATCAGGTCTTAAAATGGCTCAAATCTGTCCCTCACGCCGTCAGCTACCTTTCCCTACACTAACCCAAGGAGCATGTGACTGCAGCACTGTGACTCCAGCTTATAAAGAGGCTGGGTCACATGATGCACTGGCCAATCACAGCCATGCCATTAGTAGGCATGGCTGTGATGGCTTCTAAGGGCAAACCAGTGAAACGCTTGTTGATTGGCTGCCCTGCAGCTTCTCAACACGTGGAGTAAAATAGCAGAACCCCGGACCGAACCCGAACGATTTTTGAAATGTCCGGGTCCGGGTCCGTGCCACGGACACCCGAAAGTTCGGTACGGACCCGAACGTTACAGTCCGGGTTCGCTCAACACTAGTTATGTGTTTTAGAAAAATTTGAGTAATCTCTCTCTTTAGGGTGAAGTATTCGCCAGACATCTATGAGTTGGGAGTCGTGGAGCCTCTTTTTAATATGCGATATACGTTTAAAGGGTATCGAGGACCTGCCCGACGAGGTGTCCATAATGGGATCGAGGGTCATATTAATGTCTCCAGCTAGTATTGTCAATCCCTCTGCAAATTCGGCTAACCTGGTCAATACCTGGGATAAAAAGACAGGTTGGTTTGCGTTTGGGGAATAGATATTAGCTAGAGTACAAGGAACATTACCTACGAACCCACGTAGGAAAAGGTATCTACTATGATCATCCACTTCCATTGTAGTGAGACGAAAGGAGACACGCCTGCTAAACCCAATGGCAACACCCTTGGCCTTATTGGTGTCCGAAAGACTATAGTACCATTGAGGAAAATGCGGGGAAAGAAGTTTAACGTTGGTGGTGTGAGTCAGGTGAGTTTCCTGTAGGAATACTATTGAGCAGGATGCTCTTTTTAGCTCCCTCAAGACCTGATGTCTTTTCGCAGCCACGTTCAGCCCTCTTACATTATATGTAAGCACACTTAAGTTAGCCATGGGGATAGCGGCGTGTCTCCAAATGGGTCATTCAGCCAACCATGCCAGGAAGAAGAGAAATTAGTGAAAGAAGTAGGATAGAAAAGGAAAGGAAAGAAACAAGAGAAACAATATGCTTCAGGAACAAAACATAGTAAAACATGTAAGTAAAACAAAGCAAATTCACGGGTTGTTGAAAAGTCACGCATTTTACTGCGGTGATCCCATAAGGGACAGTGAGGCAGGGCCAGCAGGAGACCACCAGGCGGCACGTACACCACCGGCAGTCCCCAGCGTCCCGCCCCCGCCGATCCCAAGGGGAGGGGGTCTGTCACTAAGAACAGATGCATGTAACGCATCAAGTGAGAGACATCCTTTTAGTAAGGCCTTTAACGGCTTATTTTATAAGCCATTTACATAAAAATATATTTAACAAAGTACTTCTGACACAGAGGAAGACATTTTGTATAAATGCTTAAGTAAGAAAAATTGGAAGAACCGTACCAGTAAAGTAAAAACTGAGTAACATATGTGTATTTAACTAGAATATGATGGACCTCATACGTGATTGTTGAGGATCAATGAAGCTGGGTGGCTATATAACCACAGTCATATTCCTCCCTCCCAAGCGGGTGGAGGCCCCAAGGGGGAGGGAGGAGTAAAAACCAAAAAATTAAATGACCCAGTCATGCATTGAAGTGTTAGAGGGCCCAGTCAGTTTGAAAAATAGAGAAGCATTAACGTGAAGCTTGAAAAACAGGGGTGATCTCACTCAATTTTCTTTGAAGATGATCCTGGAGTTGCATTGCGCTTCCTTTTAGAGGGGGTCCGGCGACCATAGGATTCAGGTATGGGTTGAAAGGAGGGGATTTGATCCTGCCATCCCGGCAACTCCACTTGAGCCATGTTGAGGTCTTTCAGAAACGTTGCCAAATCTTCAGGAAACCGTAAAGTAGAGGAACGACCGTTTTTAGTTGCAATCAGACATGCTGGAAAGCCCCATCTATATGTCGCGCCGTCTGACCGTAGCTGGTCTAATAAGGGCCGAAGCGCACAACGTCTTTCCAAGGTTTCCTTTGAGAGATCAGGATAGATGGTTAATTTAGCGCCATCAAAGTCTATGTCGGAGGAGCCCCGTAGCTTGACCATGATGGCATTTTTCTCCTCATAGTAATGATGTCACGTCACTCGGCAAGTCTGTACCCTATCAAAGCGCAAAGTCTCGGTCACCGGCTTACCCATGACGGTATTTAGGATGCCACGGATTGTACGTTCCAGGTCATTGTCCTTGGTTGCTTCAGGGAGCCCCCTGATGCGCAGATTGTTCCTGCGATTTCTGTTTTCGATATCTTTCAATTTATATAGGGTGGCACAGTGAGCAATTGCAAGTCTGGTAACCGTACTCTGCAGCTCCCTGATCGCCTCATCTTGTATATCTTGCCGCTTCTCTGTCTCCTCCACACGTGTGAGCAGGTGCGCCATGCCTGTCCGTACGGCCATAAATTCTTTTTTCATGGCTTTTTCAAAGCTACGGAACATGTCTGCTATTTCCCCCTTGAGCCCACTTACCAGGGAGACCATGTCAGACCCTGCCAGAGAACCCGGGTCCTCCATCAGTTCCGAGCCCTGAGAGGAGGCCGGCGAGCAGCTGCGGGAAGAGGCTGTGTGAGCAGAGGGGGAGCGACTCGGCAGCGGGTCTTTAGCTTTGCTGGGCGGTGTTGTAGATTCAAGCTGTTCTATGGCGAGGAAGCGTTGAATTGAGCCTGAGGTGGCCAGTTTTTCTGCCGAGCCCTTCCCCAACTTCTTACTGGAGTTAGCACGAGTGTTAGGTCCTTTAGATGGCATAGTCAGAGGAAAGCAGGCCTGTTATCGGACGGAGCTCTCACTGCATAAGTCTTTACAGTGCCATGCAGAGACTGTGCTCCCTGAGTGTGTTTAAATAGCTTGACAGTTGTCTCTTATTGTTAGGCCTTTTACTAGTAGGATGGATCTCCTGAGTTAGGTTGTTAAGGTCAGGTTGAACAGTACTGATGCGGCTGAGGTTTGCTAGAGTTACCAGATAGTATAAGAGCAGGCCTGGGTGTACCAAGATGGCCGCCGGACTTTTTTTAACCACTTTAGCCCCGGAAGGATTTCCTGCTTTAGGACCGGAGCCCTTTTTGCGATTCGGCACTGCGTCGCTTTAACTGACAATTGCGCGGTCGTGCGGCGTTGTACCCAAACTAAATTTGCGTCCTTTTTTTCCCACAAATAGAGCTTTCTTTTGGTGGTATTTGATCCCCTCTGCGTCATTTCTGATCGCCGCTATAAACAAAAGAAGAGCGACAATTTTGCAAAAAAACACACATTTCTTACTTTTTGCTAGAATACAAATCCAAAAAAAATATATAAAGAAACATTTTTTTTCACCGTTTTTGGCTGATTTATATTCTTCTTCATATTTGCGATAAAAAAAATCGCAATCGGCATTTATTGATTGGTTTGCGCAAAAGTGGTCGCGTTTACAGATGATGAGAATTCATTTTTGGGTTTTTTTTTTTTTTTTTACTAGTAATGGCGGCGATCTGCGATTTTTTGCGGTACTGCGATATTTCAGCGGACATGTCGGACTATTTTGACACTTTTTTGGGACCATTGGCATTTATACAGCGATCAGTGCTATAAAAATGCACTGATTACTGTGTAAATGCCATTGGCAGTGAAGGGGTTAACCTGCAGGGGCGCTCTAAGGGTTAAGTATGTTCCCTGGGCATGTTCTAACTGTAGGGGGACTGCCCTGGCTGGGGAAAGGAAGTGGTCACAGCCTTCGTATACAGGAAGGCAGTGATCACAGCCCTTCCCCCTTCACACAGAGCGGAGGTCCGTGTTTACTTACACGGACCTCCGTTCCTCCGCTCGGGGGGGCCATCGCGGGTAGCCGGCGGCAATCGAAGCCGCCGCACCCGCTCCCTGGCCCTCCCCTCCGGTGGCGCGCGCGCGCTCACTAGGCTCGTGAGCGTGGCCGCCGTCATATGACGGCGATTTGCGCTCACGAGCCACCTTGCCGCCGTCAATTGCCGATCGGCGGTCGGCAAGGGGTTAAACACAATCTCAAGTGATTTTAAAAGTCCCTGTAGCACAGTACACAGTCTTCTTAAGCCCTCTGAGGGCACTGACCCCAGTCCCAATAAGAGATGGGGCCCTGTGGAGGCTGCAGATGGCACGTCCTGCGCCGCCGCGGGTAGGCCGCAAAAGCAGGGCCCTCAATTTATTTGTCCCGCAGACCGGAGCTTCCGATCCGTGGAATAAGCATCCCAAAGTGTAGTTGCAGGGACGGGAAGGCTGGTGTGGTGGATGATGCCTCTTACCCGGGTCCCCAGATGCCAGATGCCGCCAGATGATGTTCCTGTACAGGGAGCTCCTCCAGACACGTCTTGTCACCTCAGCGTCCAGGCCACGCCCCTTGGCTTATGTACATAATTGGTTCCATCCGGCTGCTCCGGACCCTTCCGCCTCTCTGCTGTTAGCTCTTCAGGGGAACTTGAGGGGACTCAGGGATAAGGTACATTGTCGGATGCCAGCACTGTGTAACAGGTTTTCCCCCATGGATGTTGGGTTTTTAACATGGTCTGCGATGAAGAAGCTTCTCTCTGGAGGCGAACATCCCCTTCCCCTGAATGTTCCTCTATGGTGCAACACTAATTTTAAAGAACTTTATAACCACCCTGATGCCTCCTGGTGGCTCTGAAGGAGCGAACTGAGGTCTCCAATAAAATATTCTTTAATTATCTCCTACTACGCCACGCAGTACAGGCACAATTTGGGCTGCAGGAAGTAAACCTGATCGTAACTCCTCTAGAGCATCTTATGGCAGATCCTTATATAGACAAATTGGTGACAACATTTTATAGTGCTCTACAATCTGCAGGTCCCCACCCTACTCTTCCTCATGTGCAAAATGGCAGGAGATTATTCCAAATCTTGCGGATGAGGATTGGGAGGAGGTCACTGAAACCTTCATGCAAGACGTTATTAGTACAGCTGATAAGTTTATGCACTTTAAATTCATTCACCAATTACACTATACTCCCGCTAAATTAACTTATGGGGTTAACGGAGCACGGGTGTGGAGAAGTCTCGGCTAATACGCTGCACATGTTCTGGTCCTGTCCAAGTCTGCGCCAGTTTTGGACTGAGTTATTTTATATGCTCATCACATATTTTAATCTGAAAGCCCCTAAAACTCCGTAAGTGGGTCTACTTGGGGTTTTGGATAATTGTGTTCCCCTTACATGTAAGCGTATGATGTTTCGTCTAATATTTTTTTATGCAAAAAAGGCTATACTGCAACATTGGAGGGACCCAGCTATGCCTACCCTGACATACTTATGCCGCTTGATTATCCAGCCATTGCCGTTATACAAACTTATCTATCAGGGACGTGCCTGCACCAAAAAAATCACCAAAGTGTGGCAGCTGTGGCTGGATAGCACGGCTTCTCAGGTGGCAGATTTGGTTTCCTCTGAATCAATCCTCTAAAGGGTATGTGTATGACTGGGGTTGTATGATATGACTGGGTACGGACTGTTATTTGGTATATTACTGGGTTATGTTTCTTTTTCTTTCTTTTTTCCTTATTTTCAAGTTAATGGATGTTCTTTTTGTCAGAGGATGTTATTTTGCTTCCCTGTTTGGACTTGCACTTGCTGCCTGCCTAACTGTTTTTTTTTTTTAATTCTGTTTAGTTGGTTTTCATTTACATACAACACACAAAAAAGAAAAAACAACAAGGCTGTGGAAGCCAATCAAGATGGCTCCACACCAGGCCTACATGGCCTGTACTAAAAGTCCAAATTTCCAACCCTTGAACCCCCCCCCCTCCACCAACCCGCCTGCACCGGCCAAGTTGATCCGGACCAAAGCACCCCTTTATGCCCTCATTTCTCAATGTTTATTTAGTAACTCTGAGACTCGAATGTCACCCTGCCCACCAAAACTTCCCGCCAGGGACGCATAAAAGGTGAGTGCCGCCACCCCCTCTGTCTGCCCAAATTCCTCAAGCTGTTGCATTCACTGAAAGCCATGCCTGCCATACCCTGTGGAATTTCTTTACACACCCTCTTGACACATATGTGGCTCTGTAATATGGCAGCATCGCATTGACCAAACCCTTCCAGTATGCGAGCGTGGGAACGATCGGTTTTTTCCAATGCAGTAAAATGGCTTTCTTGGCATAAAACATGACAATTGTCAAGAAGGTTCTAAGGGGTCTGGACGGTACCACTCCATCCACCGCCCAGAAGACATACCCTCCTCGTCAAAGGTATAGGGACGGATAGCAGCGAGGAGATGCAGGAAGTTACCTCCAACCAAAATGTCTGAGCCAGGGCACAGCTCCAAAATATGTGCTCTGCATCTGCCGGGGAATGATCACAACGCCAGCACTCCGTAGAGGCCGATGAATAGATCCTCCCCAGCCTAGTATAATAAATTCTATGCAAGAACTTGAATTGAATTAATCTATCCCTGGCTGAAATCAGGTTCTTAAAAGGTTGGTCCCATAGCTCATCCCAGTCCTCTGTTTGAAGATCCGGGATTTCCCTTGTCCAGTGTTCCCTACATTTTACTACCATAGGTGGGGATAACTTAAAAAACTCTTTATACACGGATGACAGTGTCTTGGAAAGGGTTGACTGGGAAAGAAGGCCCTCTAAGTCAGAGGGCAGTGTCTCAATGGTCACATCTGTAAATTGGGCCTTAAACGAGTGGCGTAGTTGAAGGTATCGGAAGAAAAACTTATTGGGAAGGTTGTGTCTGGCTTTAAGTTGGGCAAACGTGACAAGCTCACCCTCCCTGGTTATGTCACTAAGTCTCTTAACCCCCCTTGCCGCCCATCCAGCCATGTCTGGGTTATTAAGAAAATTACCTAGTTTAGGGTTTAACCATAACGGTGTTGATGGCGCGAGACCCCGATAGCTAGGGGCCGCCAGCTTAAGGGCTACCTCCCAGGCCCTGATGGTCACTTTCATAGATCTGGTCAGAGGGAGACTCAATTTTAGTCCCCTAAAAACACCAGTTTGAGGCTCTCATATGAACCCAAGTGAGCAGCCTCTAATACCGTGGCTGAGTCATCATCAGCGGCAGAAAGCCATCTGTGCACATAGACCATTTGGCCCGCAATGAAGTATTTGTACCAGTCTGGCAGTGCTAAGCCCCCCTGACCGAGGGGCTCCCTCAATGTCTTAAGACTTAATCGTGCCGGACCCGGGGCCCACAGGAATGTACTGGTGAGGCTGTCCAGTTTATGAAAGAAAGTTTTAGGTATCCAGACCGGGGTGTGGCGTAGGAAATAAAGTATAACTGGGAGGAGCTTCATCTTTATGAGACTGATTCTGCCTACAAGGGACAATGGAAGTTTAGACCAGCCTATGATTTTTTGTTTAAATACGGCTAACAGAGGATTTAGGTTAAGAGACACATAGTCGCCTGGGTCAGCCGATAGCTTCACCCCAAGGTATGTTAGGGAGGTGACCCATCTCAGCGGCAAGTCTGGGTCCGCCTGTTCCCTGGCTCCCTCATCAAGAGGGAGAAGGGATGACTTGTTCCAGTTCACCCGGAGACCTGAGTAAACAGCAAACCCATTCAGTATGTCTAGAGCCCTACGAAGGGATGAGCCTGGGTCTTGAAGGAATAGGACAAGGTCATCCGCGTATAGGGCCAGACATTCCTGTATCGATCCCACTCTGATCGCACCCATAGGCTTTGCAGCCCTAAGGGCAATCGCCACTGGCTCTATGGCCAAGGTGAACAGGAAGGGGGACAGTGGGCATCCTTGCCTAGTGCCTCGTTTTATCTCAAAAAAGGGGGAGACTCCCTGGCCCAGCCTAACCGCTGCCCGCGGGGCACTGTAGAGCAGCTCTATCCACCTCCCGAAATTAGGACCAAAGCCCATGCGTCCCAGAACCCTGCCAATGTAATGCCAGTCAACCGAATCAAAGGTCTTTTCTATATCAATCGAGACTAGAATTCTGGTAGGCTGGCCTTCGTTCGGAAGCTGCATGTGCGTAAAGACTCTTCTTAGATTAGTGTCTGTGGACTTCCCCGGCATAAAACCAGTTTGATCCGCATCCACCAAAGAGGAGATTACTTTCGCCAGATGGTTTGCCAGCACTTTAGTGAGTATTTTTAAGTCCATATTGAGCAGGGCTATGGGACGATAGGAAGAGCACTCCGTGGGGTCTTTACCCGGTTTCAAAAGAAGGATCAGGTATGCATCAACCATAGACCGCGGGGGGGGGCTTGCTGTCCAGGCAGGACTCAAAAAGGACTCTCAGTCTAGGCGCAATATGACCTGCAAAGGTCTTATAGAAGTCCGGCGGAAAACCATCCGGACCTGGGGCCTTACTAGGGGGGAACTCGGCAATCGCCGCCTCAATCTCCAATATGGTGATCGAGGCGTCGAGGTCCTCCCGATCCACGTCCGAAAGCGGGGGTATGGGCAGTTGGGTAAGCAGGTCCTCCAAGGCCTGATGGTCATATGGGCTAATAGAGTCATACAAGGAGGAATAATAGGAAACAAATTTGGCCATGATATCTGAGGGGTCTGACAACAGAACACCATTGGACGACCTAATTACTGGAATATTTGGAGGAGGCTGACTTTCCTTAGATAATAGTGCCAATAACTTCCCATTTTTGTCACCCTCTGCAAATAGGGACTCCTGACTGTGCCTTACCTCTGTCTGGGCCAGAGCTGAGCAATGCAAAGAAAGGAGCCTCTGTGCCACCAGCCAGGACTCCAGGGACTGCTCTGATGGGGAGGCCGCATGTCGTTCGGCACACTCTCTCTCCCCAGCATGCAACCCCCTCATTTCCTCATTGTGGTCTCTATGGGCAGCCTTAATAGATGAAATGCATTCCTCCCGCCTCACCGCCTTGAACGCATCCCACACCACTGGGGGGTCAGCAGTGCCAGGGTTTGTGGACCAATAGGTTGAAATGGAGAACTGGAGGTTGCCCACAATTTGGTCTTCCCGCAACCAAGCGCCAAGGACACCCCCCCGATGAAGGCAACGCCAAAGTCACCAGGAGGGGAGTATGATCCGACAGTCCTCCCGCCATGTATTCCATGGACCGCATCAACCCCAGAACTCGAGTGTTGCCAAAAGCTAGGTCAATGCGAGCCACCGAGCCATGAGTTTTAGAAATAAGGGAATACATCCTGGAGCCAGGATGCTTTCACCTCCACAGCTCCAGGAGGCCAGCGACCTCCGCCCATCACACAAGATCTACCGATCCTCCCCTATTTGGATTGGAGGAGTCCAAGGCGGTGTCCAGTATTGAATTGAAATCCCCCATCCAGACCGTAGGGAGATGTGCATGGGGGGCCAACTTCAATAGTAAATCAAACAAAATTTGAGGTTGTGCAGGTGGTGGCAGATAATACCACCGCCACATATCGTCCCCCCTGATCCGAGAACACATGATGGATGGAGGCCGGCAACTGTCTACTAATGAGAATTGAGACATCTCTCGCATATGTAGAGTAGGTGGCATGTAGTGCCCTCTGTACCCAGGGCCTGCGTAGTGCAAGCACTCCACTACCAGTCAAGTGTGTCTCTTGCAGGAGCACGACATGTGGCTGAACCGACTTTAGATACTGAAAGGTGGCTGCCCTTTTAAATTTGTCATTAAGTCCTCTTATGTTCCATGAAAATATTTTCAGTACATCAGCCATGGTCAGGCCTGAAGGAAATAACCATATCCAGGGTTAACCACTCTGAATGCTTAAGAGAGAAGGCATATACAAGTACCCCACTGTACATTACCCAAGAAGTGAACAGAGCACACAGTACAGACGAGCTGGTGGAGAACAAAATTAACCCCCCCCTACCTTTGCACCAGAAACCCAAAATGAAAACAAAAACAAAACAGTCTGGTGCTCGGTTTGTACCCAAGCAACAAGAAGAAAAAAACTTTGTGGGTGAGATCCGACTTTCCCAACAGTTCGGCATTACGTAACCTGCAGTCCGATCTTCCATCTCCCAATAGCTCCATGCGTCAAGCATCAGTCAGGATTGAACCTTTACATCTGCGGAGAGTTGAAAACTGGGAAAGTTTGTGTGGGAGTTTAAACACCTAAACCCGAGGCCTCAGGAGTAGGCACTCCTCCATCTCTAAGCAACCAACAGTTATGATGACTCCCCTTGCTGTATCCCCCCCCCCCCCGCACAAAGGCAACTACATGGTCAGGCATGTCTTTCTGGAGGGGGGGAAGGGGAGGGATACTCCCCATTGGAAGGAGAGTGCAGGAAGGCCAAATGGGAAAAAAGAAAAACAAAAGTTGGATTCAAAATGGCCGCCATGGTCACCACCCATCTTGAAAAGTTTCCCCCCTCACATATACTAATGTGCCACAAACAGGAAGTTAATATCACCAACCATTCCCATTTTATTAAGGTGTATCTATATAAATGGCCCACCCTGTAGATTTTGATGTAAATGCATTCATTGACAATTATTGAGGAGTTGGCTACCTACTGGGGCTGTCTCCTCTAGAGTTGTTTGGTGTGGTACTATATTATTCATATGTATGGGTGTTGCTTTATCTATATTATGTATACTTGTTTTGAACCTCAAGTTGGATATGTGGCCCCCAATGAGTCGATTGGGCCATTATATTCCATATCACACATTTGTATTTGTCTGGGCCTTAGTAATTTAAGATGCATGGCTCTGTGACCTTTGTGGAGCTACCATGTAGATAGATCTATGCGATTGGTTGGGGTGACAGGCTTACATTCTATCTTTTAGTCCATATTACATATTGATAATGTCTGGGCTGTAGTAACCTAAGGTGGATAGCTCCATGATCTTTGTGATGCTACCATGTAAATATATCTATGGGTTTGGTGGTATTAATTTCATTTAATATTCATATTCTTAACCCCCAATATAGGTAAAAGTTTTTTCTAGTTGAGTGAGTGATTTTCTCCTCGTCCTAATGCTTTGAGAGTGTGATTAATTTTAGGGCTGTTCACAATCTTCGATTTTTAATGCAGTAAAACCTTGGTTTGAGAGTAACTTGGTTTGAGAGTGTTTTGCAAGACAAGCAACATTTTTTAATAAATTTTCACTTGATATACAAGCGATGTCTTGATATACAAGTAGTATCATGTCACAACTGAGTATAAAAGATAAGAGAAGCGCCTCAAAGTGTAGCAATACATGGTTGCTTTTAATGAAGGTACACCATTTAGCAACTTACATGGTTGATGATTAAAACAGGCACATCTAAGTATACAGGCATCCGGGGTAAAGATGTCCACATGGACAATCCTCTGCACCGCCATCAACTTCATCCCTTCCACACTGCGCTCCAGGAGTGCTTAAAGCCTCGCGTTCAGATCACTCTACTGCAGGATAGTCTTCCCGGTCACAATTGCAGACTGACAGCAGTGAGAGGTTAGTCTATGTGGACAGCTTTACCCTCGGATGCCTGCATACTTAGATGTGCCTCTTTTAATCATCAACCATGTGAGTTTCATTAAATGTAACCATATTGCTACACTTAGAGATGCTTCTCTTCTCTTTTATACTCTGTAGCTCCTGTTGGATTTTGCTTCTAATTCACTTGTGGAGGCTGCCATTTGTGAATGGACATTTTATGATTACACAACCTATCACATTGCTATAATTTTTTTATATGGACTATAAACTGAAAGATTTATGAATAAATGGTTGATGAACGAATCATCTGAGTTTCCATTATTTCTTATGGGGAAATTCGCTTTGATATACAAGTGCTTTGGATTACAAGCATGTTTCTGGAATGAATTATGCTCACAATCCAAGGTTTTACTGTATCTTTAGGGGCTATAATATTCTTCCCCCTTTTTATTGAAGTGCAATACATAGGTTTATTTTCACTATACACTAAATCTAGTTATTGCATGATCAGTTTTATATTCAGTATGGGTTTTTTTTTTATCATATTAGTTGTTTTTGATGCTTACTCGACATTGGAGAATGAGTCTGCAAACAGAGGCTTTAGTTCTCCTAATAAATGGCCGATTGCTGTTGGCGGTTTTATATGGATATATTTTGTTATTTACTGAATTTTTATGGGTGATGTGTTGTAGTTCACCTTTGAGTGGTTGTACATTCACCCACTTTACTAGTAAATACCTGTTACACATCAACACACTATTGGCATTTTTGCCCTTTTAAAAAAAGAAGGGCCGCTGACAGCAACTCGAGCTTCAGAACGAGGGGCGTGCACCAGTGTTATAATTGTGGTGAGTCAGCAGTGTGCCCTATCCCCTGGATGACATCTTCTAATGATGAAACGTACATCAGGAGGGTGCGCTGACATTACTGCTACTATCTCCTATCCTGTAGGATGGGAGTTTCTCTATAGCTGACCAGCTACTGTTTTATGCCTATTTAAGCGGATTTTCTCTAAGTGCAATATATTTTTACTCAATAAATCATTGTATGACAATATTACATTATGGTGAGACTTGTTCTCTACATGTGGATGTCGGGGTGACTCCTGTGAGCTCTATCTGGGTGCGTTTGATCCATCTTCCGGAGAGTAAGAGAGTAGAGCGGAGCCATCCAGTGACCCTGACAGGGATCTTGGCTGGGTTAAGAGCCCCAGATGCTTGAAGTGATTATTGTTGGTAAACTCTTATCAGTTTGGTTGCCCTTCTCTGCACTTTCTCCAATTCCCTGATATCCTTTTCGTGAACTGGTGCATGTTCCATATGAGGTCTTACTAATGATTTGTACGGGGGCAAAATTATATTTCTTTCTGGACTCTATACCTCTCTTAATACAAGAAATCACTTTGCTCACTTTGGAAACCACAGTTTGGCATTGCATGCAATTATTAAGCTCATGATCTATCAAAACCCCCAGATCCTTCTCCACTATGGATTCCCACAGTTGTACTCCCCCTAGTATGTACAATGCATGCATGCTCTTAGCCCCCAAGTGCATAACTTAACATTTATCAACATTAAAGCCACATGGTTGACCAATTAAACAGTGCATTGAGGTTAGCTTGTAAGTTGGAGACATCCTGTAAAGACTTTATTCCATCTGCAAACACTTAAACGTTTAATCCTAGACCCTATATAATTTATAAATATGTTAAAAAGTATGGGTCCCAACACTGAACCATGGGGTACACCACTGAAAACCTTACACCATTCAGAGTAAGAATCATTAACCACTGCTCTCTGAATTTCCGTCTTTTAGCCAGTTTCCTATCCAACCAATCCAAGGTGAACATATAAACTGTAAAGTGAAAAGTGCAGCACCCAAACAGATGAATGAAATAAACAAAATAAACTTATAAATAATAAAACAGTGATGTACACATATTTAATGTGTAAATAATCTACAAAAATGGGAAAGGCCAAGTCCGTGATATATAAATAAAAATTGCAGTGTTCACAATGAAATTCCATCGTGCAGAAATGATCACTGATGCCGCTTGTCCACCACCATATATGCACTCACCAGACACTTAGCGATGAATAAATGCAGCAAGCACAGCCTGTGTTATAAATTAACTCTCAGTCCTCAAAGCGTTTGTAAAAGATTTTTTTTTAAACAACAAACATCTCTATACTTACCTGCTCTATGCAATGGAATTGCACAGAGTAGCTTTGAACCTCCTCTTCTTTGGTCCCTCACTGGTTTTACTGTCTCCTCCTCTCTGTCCAGTGCCCCCACATAAAGCCCCTTCATGCTCGCTTCCAAGCTTCGCTGCTGTGTCCATTGGCACAGACAGCAGGATACACCCCCCCCATTTCTTGTCACTGGCTTTGATTGACAGCACTGGGAACCAATGGATCTCGGTGCCCCAGCAATTCCAGTGAGAAACAGAAGTGAGGTGAGAGAAGAGCTGCAGAGTGCACTGGGCTAGATCGAATGAGGGCTCAGTTAAGTATTGGGGGGGGGGGGTGAGGAGCCAAAATCAATGCCTAAACATTTTTTACCCTAATGCAAGGAAAGTATTGAGGTAAAAAAATGTCTAGGCTTAAGAACCATTTTAAGAACAATCACCGTTGGTTCAACAATTCTCCACCAGAGGGTGACCCAACCAGGAAGAGTACTGTATAAGAAGCTCAATACATGGAGCCAAAATAATGGAAGATGGCCAACGTCCTGGAAACAGAGGCGTGATATTAATAATGTGTTTCATGTGCACGTACATCTTCAGGGGACATGCCAATCAGTGGTGGACAAGCAGCACCAGTGATCATTTCTGCATGGTGGATTGTTACTACATTTTCATAGAGGACACTGCAATTTTTATTTATATATCATAGACATGGACTTTCATGTTTTTTCATATTAATTATATGTGCACATCACTGTTTTATTTACAAGTTTATTTTATTTTTCTGTTTGGGGTGCTGCATCTTTTACTTTACATTCAGCGTAATTACAGCTGAATTTCCTCAAACTAGGCAGCCCAGGTGTAGGCTGTTATTGGCATGACTGGCTGCGTGCTGCTTTACTCATGTGAATGACGTGCTATCAGGAATACAAGTATAGCATATGGGCATATGCAAAAAATAGAAAACAAAATAGCCAAACAACAAATCATGTGGTTGCAACTCAAAACGTAAAGCATGCACACATTGAGATTGGGAAATGTATGACCTAAGTGACTTTGTGTTTTTTTTACAAATTATAGCACAAACACCTGATCAACAAAAGAGTTTTTTAGAGACAGGCAGATCAGAAAGGCCTGGAGAGAATGGAATAGCGAAGGGCAGGCATGACAGGGGTTAAAAGGGGCCTTAGCTGGGCTGGTGTAGGAGGTTATCCCCATGTCAGGGGGCAGTACTAGGGTGGGAGGGGTACAATATTAGCTCAGGGCAGGGCAGGAAGAGGAAGCAGATAGAAGGGAAGAGCAGGAGAAGCGATTGAGAGAGCAGGTTCAGCGCTGGGATTCATAGGGCAGGTAGTAGTTATGTCGGCGGCCTCTGCAGCAGAGCTGGGTGAAGTGGAGGGCCTGTTGTCGCAGCTGCGGGAGGCAGCTGCTGCAAGGGGACCGGGATGGCTCCAGGAGCGCATGGTGGAGCTGCTACGTGGTGCGGGGCAGGGGGCTGCCGAACCCGCTTCTCCCCCCGCAGCCACACGTGCACGGCGGTCCCGTCCTCCGGAGCGGCTGAGCCCGGAGGACCACAGGAGGATCCAGCGCCACCTTAGGAGCCCCTCGGACAGTTCCAGGGACCCTCCGGGGGCGGAGCGCAAGCGGCGCTTGGCCGGGTGTACGGAGCCCCCCGGGAGGAATCCTCGACTGAGGTGGGATCGCGGGACGGCGGCTCATTCACCCAAGCATGGAGCCGTTCGGTCCCCAGCGTGGGAGAGTGCGGCTGATCCGGCGCCCTCTGGCGGCAGGCGGGTGGCTCAGCGGGCAGGAGGCACTACGGCGGGAACCGGCCTGTCCCCAGGTGCGGCAGGTGTCCCAGCGAACCAATGTCCCTCCAGGCAGAGGCAGTCTGGGGCGGCTCTGCGAGTGGGGGAAGGCAGCATGGCTGGGAGCGGGAAGTCCACCGCGGCTGCGGGATCGGCGGCCCCTGCTGGTCGTGGCAGGGAGTGCGCCCGGCGGGAGGAGGGAGAGTCTCTGCCTGGGCCTAGTGGACAGAGCCAGGAGAGGGCGGGCGGCCGGCCTCCAGGTCGGGGTGCTGCGGGCCAGGGCTTGGCGGCTCCAGATGAGGAAGACCCCCTCAGCTTGTCAGAAGGGGAGCTGGAGGACGATGGAGAATCGGTGGAGGAGGACACGGTGGTGGAGGAGCGTGTGACGGCTGGTGGACCGGAGCATCCGCGGCAGCCTGGTAAGAGGCCTATAGGCCATTCTTCTTCTTTGTCCGGTATGAATGACGGGGTGTCTGTGAGTGGGTCGGGGGGTTCTGCGGCCAGGGACGAATTGGGTCGGGGTGTGCCTGCAGGACAGGTGGGTTTGGCGCAGCTCTTAGTGTGTTTGCGGGAGGTGGTAGGCCGGTTGGAATCCGCGCAGGGAGTGCCAACGGCGGCGTGGGCCCGCCCGGCCCCGCCTAGTGCGGGTTCGGTGCAGGCGCCACAGGGGCTGGGCGGGGGTACGTTCGCTCCCGTGGGGGAGGTTGGTGTAGGTGCGGTTAGGTCAGCGGACAGGGAGGAGGGGACCCTCCTCTCTGATTCGGCCAGGGGTGAGGTTTACGTGTGTTTTGAGGGCCCCCTGGGAGCTCACCTTAAGCAGGAGGTGAGAGAGCGCATCTGGAAAGGTGAGTATGTCGATATCTTCTCACTGCTTCCGTTGGAGCGTTTTCATCTGGATAGAGGTAAGTTGGAGGATGCCAAGAAGGAGGATGAGGAGAGGAGGAGGGTTAGACCCCCGTACGTTTGGCAACTGGATGCAAGCGTTTGCTATTTTAGCTAGTGTGATAGGGGAAAGGGGAAATAGTTTTGTTATTTGGACGCGATTGGCGAAGCGCATCGGGTGTATGGTGGCGTTGCGTGGCTCAGGTATGATGAGCAGTTCCGGCAGCGGAAGGCAATTAGGCCGTCGTTGAGGTGGGACCACAAGGATATTAGCCTGTGGATGCAGCTCATGATGTCGGCACGGGCGGGGAGTCAGTTTTTTCAGTCAGGGGCTGGCGGACCCTCATCCTCGGGTCAGTCGGCCTATAAAAAACGGGGATTTTGTTGGGCCTTCAATGATGGAACGTGCAAGTTTGGCGTGTCATGCCGCTACAAGCACGAGTGCTCCGGGTGCGGAGGCTCCCATCCCATGTCTAAGTGCGTGCAGAAGGGCAGGGGTAGACTTGGGGATGCTGCAGGAAAGAGGGAGGACTCCGGTGAGCGTAGTAAGGATGCGCCCATTCCTAAGTAGATATCCGGACCGGGCGGCGGCGGAGTTGTTGGAGCGTGGTTTTACGGAGGGTTTTCGGATTCCTTGTAGTCTACCCAAGCTTCCCCCGTTCGCGGATAATTTGCGATCAGCTGCGGTGCACCCGGAGGTGGTGTCTGAGAAGCTGGCCAAGGAGGTGGCGTTGGGGCGCATGGCTGGCCCTTTCCGGGAGCCGCCTCTGGATAATTTGGTGGTTTCCCCGTTGGGGGTGGTCCCCAAAAAGGAACCCGACAAATATCGATTGATTCACCATCTTTCTTATCCTAAGGGGACGTCGGTGAATGAGCATATTGACCCGGAGTTGTGTTCTGTGTCGTATACCTCGTTCGACGCGGCTGTGCGATGGGTTAAAAAGTACGGGAGAGGCGCGCTGCTCGCAAAGACGGATAGGCAGAAACGCTCGTCGCGCGGAGAGGGCATGAAAAATTGGGTAGCGTGTCGGCGCAGCTTGCTCCATAT
>BLSH010370127.1:37814-50211 GCA_018402905.1 Glandirana rugosa | reverse complement strand
GGACCGGGCGGCGGCGGAGTTGTTGGAGCGTGGTTTTACGGAGGGTTTTCGGATTCCTTGTAGTCTACCCAAGCTTCCCCCGTTCGCGGATAATTTGCGATCAGCTGCGGTGCACCCGGAGGTGGTGTCTGAGAAGCTGGCCAAGGAGGTGGCGTTGGGGCGCATGGCTGGCCCTTTCCGGGAGCCGCCTCTGGATAATTTGGTGGTTTCCCCGTTGGGGGTGGTCCCCAAAAAGGAACCCGACAAATATCGATTGATTCACCATCTTTCTTATCCTAAGGGGACGTCGGTGAATGAGCATATTGACCCGGAGTTGTGTTCTGTGTCGTATACCTCGTTCGACGCGGCTGTGCGATGGGTTAAAAAGTACGGGAGAGGCGCGCTGCTCGCAAAGACGGACGTTGAGCCGGCATTTCGGTTGCTGCCAGTACACCCGGGTAGTTTCTATTTATTGGGCTGTCAGTGGAATGGGGGGTTTTTTGTGGATCGGTGTCTCCCCATGGGGTGTTCTATTTCGTGTTCGCTGTTTGAGCGTTTTAGCAAATTTTTTGAATGGGCGGTTCGGGAAGTGTCTGGTACCGCGTCGGTTATCCACTATTTGGACGACTTTTTGTGTATTGGACCGGCGGATTCCAATGTTTGTCGTATTCTGTTGGCAACCATTCAGCATTTGGCAGAGCGCTTCGGGATTCCGTTGGCGGCCGACAAAATGGAGGGGCCTTCAACAGCGCTTAGTTTCTTGGGTATTCACATAGACACCGTTAAAATGGAGTGTCGCCTTCCGGATGAAAAACTGGGGGATTTGAGGAGGTCGGTTACGTTGGCAAGGGTGGCTGATAAGTTGACGTTGCGGCAGCTGCAGTCGCTGCTTGGCAAGTTGAACTTTGCGTGCAGAATTTTGCCGATGGGCAGGGTGTTTAACAGGAGGTTGTCGGCGGCCACTGCGGGTGTTAAGTCACCCGGCCACCGCATACGGATGACGCAAGAGTTAAAGGCGGATCTGCTGGTTTGGGAGTCCTTTTTGGACTCCTATGACGGGAGGTCCGTTTGGATGTCCGATGCCTTTTTGAGTTTCGATATGGAGCTTTACACAGACGCGGCGGGTTCGGCGGGTTATGGGGCGTACTTTGGGGGACAATGGAGCGAGGCCCCTTGGCCCGTGGAATGGGGGGAGGAAGGTTTCACAAAAAATTTGGTGCTGTTGGAGTTGTTCCCCATAGTGGTGGCGGTGGAATTGTGGGGGTCACAGTTTAGGGACCGGAAGATTCGTTTCAATTGTGACAATATGGGCGTGGTAATGGCCATCAACAGCGTGTCAGCTTCTTCCCCCCCGGTGGTGCGGTTGTTGCGACATTTGGTGCTGGCATGTTTGCGGGTGAATACTTTTGTTTATGCTGTTCATGTGCCGGGTTGTACCAACTGTGTTGCTGACGCCCTTTCTCGCTTTCAGTGGGACAGATTCCGAAGATTGGCCCCAGAGGCGGCGCAATCAGGGGTTCCCTGTCCGGACTGGCTGTGGCGGGTTGCATTGAGGTGATCGCTCCCCTGATTCAGCGGTCGGTGAGTCAGGCCACTTGGGTTGCTTATTCCAAAGTTTGGGAGGAGTGGTTTGGCTTGATGCAGGCGGTTGGACTGTCCGTTAGGGAGGAGGAATACAGTTTTCTGGTTTTGTATTTTGTCGGGCGTAATGTTGAAATGGGAGTTTCGGTGTCGGTTTTGAATCGTAAGTTGGCTGGGTTGGCCTTTTTATTCAAGTTAATGGGGTTGAGGGATTTCACTAAGGAATTTTTGGTCCACCAGGCAATGAAGGGCTTCCGCAGGGGTCGCAGGGTGCAGGATGGTCGCAGGCCGGTTTCTTTTCAATTGTTGGTTTCGCTGTTTGGTGTATTGGCACGGGTGTGCCGTTCTCCTTATGAAGTGGTTCTGTTCCAAGCGGCTTTTGCTTTGGCGTTCTTTGGGGCGTTACGGATTGGCGAGCTGGTGTGCTCGTCCAAGCGGGGGAGTGACGGCCTGCAGTTTGGGGATGTCAGGTGTAGTCAGGAATCGTTGGTATTTTGGATCCGTAGGTCCAAAACGGATCAGCTGGGAAAGGGTTTAAGGGTCGAGCTGTTTCCAGTGGAAGGTTCGGTGGCTTGCCCCATTCAGACGGTGATGGGTTTCTTGGCGTTGCGGCCGGAAGGGAACGGGCCGTTGTTGGTACATGCTGATCGGTCGGCCTTGTCCCGATATCAGTTTGTGGCGGTTTTTCGAAAATGTCTGGGAGTACTGGGCTTGTCTGTTACGGAATATGCGCCTCATTCCTTTCGCATTGGAGCTGCCACTGAGGCGGCTCGTTGGGGAGTGGATGAGGGGGCTTTAAGGCGTATTGGCAGGTGGGAATCGCGGCGATATCGCCTGTATGTTCGGCCTAACCTTTTGTAGCATATTGAAGTGGGGAGGTATGTATGGGTGTGCTTGGATTGTTGCCAGTTATGGGTGGTTTTTAGTTTGTGTTTTGTCTTCTCTTCTTTTACAGGTGGCCCCCCGGGGTTAGTCTGGATCCTAGGACATTCTTATGTATATTGGGTGTCCAGGAGAGCGGATGTTCGGCCTAACGGCCGTCAGTTGGGCATTCCGTGGGAGGAAGCGGTGGTTCGGTGGATCGGGGTCCCGGGACTCTTGTGGAGTAGGGTAGTTCCGGAAGTGGAGCGATGGGTTCAGTTAGACCGGCCCCCAGAGGTTTTGATGATCCATGCGGGTGGCAATGATCTGGGTCTACGGGAAATGCAGGAGTTGTGCAGGGACATCAAGTATGACCTGCTGAGGCTGCGGGTGGCTTACCCGGATACCTTGCTGGTCTGGTCAGATATGGTGGCGCGGTCGCACTGGCGTGCGGCCCGTTCGGTGGTCAGTCTTAACAGGGCGAGGGTTAAGATTAACCGGGAGGTGTCGAAATTCGTATTGAGGAATGGAGGTCTGGTGGTGAGACATCATGAATTAGAGAAGAACACTTGTCTTTATTTACGGGGGGATGGGGTACATCTTAATGCGGTTGGCATTGATATGTGGTGCCTCGGTCTTCAGGACGGTATCCAGCGGGCCTTGCGGGTGTGGCGGTCCTCCCAAACCTAAGGTGTTAGGTTTGCGAGGTGGTGGCGGAGTGCTAGGTCCCCTTTGGTAGGTTATGGCCTCGAACAGGGCAATGTGTAGGGACATGTCTGGGTACGGCTCCCAAATTGTTGAGGTTTTCTGTGTGTTGTCTCTGAGTCGGTGGTTTGCGGCTTGAGGCCTGAACGAGACATGCAGAATTCCATTGTGGTGTGATGGTTATACTTTAGGGACCTGGCAGCTCCAGCATATATATACATATTTGATACTGTTTATATTTCAATGTTATTTATTTGTTGTTGTTCAATAAAAGGCCGCTGTGGGCATTAAACCCATTATTGGTGTGGAGTGTGATTTAAGGGGAAGGGTTTTGGTTATAGCGGTGCTAGGAATCAGAGGGCCATATTTTATACCCTAGTCATGTGCAAGTTGACAGTAAATCAAAAACTGCTTAAACAGTCTCTGTCAATTAAACAGTTTGTAAAGTTTATTCTTATAATTAAAATAATAAACAGGTTTATACATCCCTGCTGTTAAATGGTATTGCACAGAGCTGTCCTTGACCTACTCCTCTGAGCTCCTCCTCTTCTGTGTCTGCCCCCCCCAGAGCAAGCCACTTCCTCTGGGGGTAGACATAAGGGCTCGATCCCGAGTTGGGCTCTTTGTGTCCATAGACACACACACATAGTGCAGATTGCCCCACCCCCTCTCTGCCAATGGCTCCCACTGTTCTTAGCAAAGCCCATGATACCAATTAGAGGGGAGAGTGACCTGCAGCCAGGCACAGCACTGAATCAATACAGGAGTCAGGTACAGTAAATGTTATGGAGGGGGAAAAACACAGTGGAAGGTTTTTACCTGCTTGTGATTGGGAGCTTTCTAATCATGTGACCACCATGACCGCCAATAATGGCGGTCACATGATCATAAACCCCGTCCCGCATCCTTACATCCTGAACCCCTTAAAGGGCCAGGAGGCGCCGGCTCCAAGGGGTTAAGGTAACAAACCTTTAGACTTTCTAACCACTTTATTGGTAGTGTGAAGGACATGTCTGATTGCCCAGCACACTGAGTCTAAAAAGAGCAAAATAGGATTACAGTGGGCATTGGATCACCAAAACTGGACTACTGAAGAGAGAAGCACTTTGCCTGGTCTGATGAAAGTGGTATAATGGCTATGATATGGAGGGAGCATGAACAAAATCTGTAAGGATAATCAAACATTAAAAGTCAACAGTTACAAATACTGTAGTTGCTGACAGGTCCAGCACTGCATTCTCTGTAGCCGATTTTTTGCTGGGAGATTTGTATTCCCAACATTGCCACCTTGGATCTTGGGAGCCAGCTGTAAATTCTTGGAAAATCCACAGTCAGCCCCTCATTGCACTTGCCCTAGGCACGGCAGTGCACTGAGGTTGGCCCTGCAGCCTCATTGAACTTGTGATGTGTCCCAGTAGGCTGCAAATAGGAAGGGGGGGGGGGGCAGATTGATGTAATCTTTGCCTAAGGGGTACCTGTCAAATACCTGCTCCCCCCTCCCTCTCAAACTGCTGCAATTGAATTAGGGGCTGGGGGATAATAAGTGACTCTTTGATTTTAGCGTGAAGGTCCACTACAACTAATAAAGAAGCTGAAATCATATTATTATTTCTATATTCAAGTATACAATTTTAGTTTTGTACAGTTATATAAAGAAAAACAGTTGCAGTGCTGTTGTAGCTACTGATCAGAGACTAGAATACCACCAACTACTGGTTTGTATATACAGGCCTGGAGTAAAGTAACTGCATAAGGGGTTTTACAGACTGCTTAGAGGTCAAGTAGAGCCACTGCTCAGGTCCATCAAGTAATGCCAAACTCAGCAGATACAGGTGATAATCAGAAATGCAAAGGCTATGTGCTGCACACTGGTAAAGTCAATACTTTCATGAGAAACAAAATTAGAGGATATTAAATAAACAAATAAAACTTTCTTCCATTTAAACCATGAAGTAACATTTATTGTGTGGCCATAGATAAAGCACACATTCCAGAGAAAAACACACAGTCATGTGTGAATTACACAGTCTAATTTAAAGGTAAAAATCCAAGTCTCATACAACCTCAAACACTAAATGGAGGACCCAGCACTTGTGATAGAAACAGGCTCAAGGTTCACATACCAGCTGGAAGACTCACTGGGATCAGCTGTAGATGTCCCGACTCCTGCAGGAAAAACACACATCAGTGTGGTGTGTAGTAAGGCTAGACCCCACCAACAAGATGGCCGCACACAGGATGGAGACAGTAATGCAGCAGGGCAAGGGAGATGGTGTAACCACTCTGGCGGCCCGTGTCAGAGGAAGGGGAGGGACCAGGGGGGCTCTCTCTCCAATCAGATAACACATTTCAAAGTCAAAGCTCCTAGCTTTGAACAGGTGATAAAGATAATCAGACTGCCTATAAAACACTGCAGATTTTAGCAGGCATTATTTGGGGGGGGGGGGGGTTGGGGGGTTAAAGAGGATGCAATTTGCTGACATAATTGGATTTTTTTTTTAGTTGATAGTTTATTTTAGTGGTTACATTGGACCTGGGGTGCAACCTATCACATTTAGACTTTTTGTTTGTCATGGGAGCTAAATGGGGAGAATTTAAAAATAGAAGAATTTAAAATTTAAGTTAGAAACAAAGGACCTTATTTATTTTATGTTGTTGATTATGCTGAACCACAGGTAGGTTTTCAAATCTAAATGATTTTCTTAAAGAGTGGTCACTGGTGCTTTAACTGGTATTTGTATGCTCCAATAATAAACATTTATATACAGTATAGTAGAAACATAACTTATATAATATTTTCAATACCATGAGAGTAATGATATCACATAACAGAAATCGTTTTGGTTGTTATAGGGTTATGCATTGTGCTGAATGCCATGTACAGTACATATGTGAGTTGGGCACAGATATACTTGCACACAAATATATACCTAAAAAACTTGTGTGCTTAACATTTCTTCAAGAGCTAGTCATTTTAAACACTCTGGACATAATTTAGCATAATATGCCCTTTGTTTACAGGCTATTCATAACTAACAGCATTGCTTTGATAATAAAGAAGAACATTCACTTGAGCCACAGGAGCAGATATTGGGGTTGGTTTACCATGGGCAAATAGGTTGCTCATTTTGCAAGTGAATTGTCCCCAGAACTTAGTAAATGAGGGAGAACAGAACACATCATGCCAAAATACTCACCTAGATCATGTAGGCTAAATTATTTCAAAGGTTTTGTAGACTTTACATGACATGTATGGTTAAATGCGTTTGTGAATAAATGTATAATTGATTTATTTATGGTTTTCAACTGTTTATCAGTAATTTTTAAAAAACTTTTGTAGAATCACATGTGATTAAATGGTATGCATGGTCACAAGTGTTTATGCATAATACATTATTTATTAGTTAAAATAGAAAACATCATGCTAAAATACCTACAGTACCTAGATTATGTAGGCTTACATTTTCAAAAGTATTTAGTATTTTAGGTGCCTTTTTTTAGATTACATTAATCTCATTTTCTTTTCAATAGTTTTTATTGGATTTTTAACAAGAAAACAATACAAAGTTAGACAGAAAAACAGAAAAAAAAAGCAGCACAATGTAAGACATATAATTGTGCCATGACTTTAGACCATGTCAAAGCAAACGTATAGCTAACTAATATTGTCTTATTAATATTGAGATATACATGAGGTTGACTTTAATTGTTTTCCAGTTGCAATTTCCTCGTTATGGGGGACCCCCCGTGCCACAGCCACCCCACGCGGGATCTAGCTGTGGCAGGAGCAGGGAGAAGCACCCTCCACCTAGAAAATTTTAATTCTTATGGAAATATATGCATGGCATATACCAACCGGTGAATACAGTTTAAAGATTACTTAAATGATGGACAAGTGTCGCTCCATCATGGGCAAAGAACAATACACACATAGTGTTGGTCTAGAGTTCTACACAGTAGAGGATTGGAACAAAAATATAGGAACAAAACAAACGAAAAAGAAAAGACAAAATAGAATTAAACTTTACCACCATTTTATCTATTTGTAGTCATCATTACTCTGGTCGGTAGGATAAAGTTAGAAACTTACTAAAAAGTTTGTGGAAATCAGGATACCCATGCTTGCCACTGAACTAAAAATTGGGAGATAGTTTTTGAGGAGTTTGCAAAGAATCGTTCGTAGGCATAGTGATTCTTGACCCTAGTAATTACGTCTGAGATATTGGGTATATTAAGAGTTTTCCAGTGCGTAGTAATAGACAGATGGGCTGCTATCAGTATATGAGTGGCCACACACCTGTGTTGGACAGGGACCTTTTCCAAGTTTAAGTTCAGAAGAGCTAGGGATGGTTCGTAGGGCAAAATGACTGCAGTGACCATTGCTATTAACGAAAATATTGATTTCCTGAAACTTCTTAAGCTTTTACATTCTCATAGTAAATGTATTACAGTACCCTTGGAGACACATTGCATCCAGCATAGGTTATTTTTATCCTTAAAAATTTGTGATAGTCTCACTGGGGTCAAATAGCTCCCGTGCAGGAGCCTCAGAGCTTGGTCCCAATGGATCAAACAATGAGAATATTTGTAATTGGCCTGAAAAACTTTGTTCCATATATTCAGTGTAAATTCTATAGTGAGATCTTTTTCCCAGCTTAACATACTGGATGACTTAGTGGGGGTTTGATTATTTTGTAATTTTGAATAGAACCAAGACAGGCTCTTCAGTTTATGGTATGATTTTGATAGATATTCCCATGTGTCGGTTTGTATTCTGCATTGCAGGTCCTGACTGTTAGAGTGATAGTATTTAAGCTGAAGTTTGGCATAAGTGTGGGCCACTGGGTGATCTAAACTAAATATTGGATAAGTAATATCTCTGCTATAAGGGATTTCTCTCAGTCTTAAGTGGGGACGAGGAATTCATATGAGCTTAGTGGGAGGTCTTCTTTACGAAGGAGGGGTGGGTTGTGAACTTGTTGGTCACGTAGCGCACTCCATGCAGTGGCATCAATTGAAGGAAATAATGGGCATATTAATGTTTTTTTGTGAGTATCGCTAATAGGAGTGACTTTAGATCCCTATTAGACACTATAGCCTTTTCAATGTGAACCCATAATTTGTCTGTATCTTGCTCAAACCAAGCTTTTGATTGATCTAATGAAGCTGCATAGTAATATTTTCATATATTAGGGAACCCTGCTCCTCTTAGGTGACATTGCCTAAGTAGTAAAGGGAAGGAAAGTTTGGCCATTTTACCCTTCCATAAGAATATCCTGAACATTTTATCCACTGTGGAAAAAAAGGACGCTGGCATACATATAGGGATAGTAAGAAAAAGTATATCATTTTTGGCAGTAATGTCATTTTTAAAGCGGCTATTTTCCCTAGCCTAGTGAGCTTGTGCATAGATATATGTACTAGGTCCCTTCTAATTGTATTTAACAAGGTAGGGTAATTACTGTTGTACGTGAGTTCAGTAGGAAATTAAAGTGTGATTCCTAAATATTGGAGGTTTTATGTAGCCCATTGGAACTGAAATCTTGCTTTTAGTTTGTTTAGAGTAGCGACAGATATAAACATGGGTAATATAGAAGACTTAGTTACATTCAGCTTATAATAAGACAAAGATCCGAACAATTCTAATATATGTTGCACTCTCGCTAGAGAAGAAGCCAGATTTGTTAAGGTTAGCACCACATCATCGGCAAATAAGCCGATTCTGTGGTCCCGACCCGCAATGTTGATACCATTGATGATATCATCTTTTCTAATAGGTTCCGCAAGAAGCTCCATTACCAATGAAAAGATCAAAGGAGATAATGGGCAGCCCTGGTGGGTACCATTTGTGATATAGAATTTCTTGGACATAGCGTTAGATATATAAACATGTGCGGTAGGGACTGTATAAAGTGCTGAAAGTGCTGAAAAGATGGGGCCCTCGAATCTGAACTTATGGAGTGTCGCTCTTAGGTACCTCCAGTGAACCTTATCAAATGCTTTCTCAGCGTCTAGAGTCAGGAACACTGCTGGCACTTTGCGAGACTCTACTACTTTGAGCAAGTTATACATTCTCTGTGTACCATCCTGAGCTTGGCGGCCTTTCACAAAGCCCACTTGATCTGACTTTATTAAATAAGGGGTCTCTTAGCAAGAATTTTAGCATAAATCTTCAGGTCACTATTTAATAGTAATATAGGCCTAACGTTGGCTGGACTGTCCGGGTTCTTCCCTGGTTTAGGCAATGCGACTATGATGGCTTGTAGCATCTCCTCGGCAAAGGAAGCAGAGGTGATCGCTGCATTGAAATGTTTTTGTATGTGTGATATCAGTGTAGTTTGAAAGGCCTTATAATATTTGGTGGAAAAGCCGTCAGCACCTGGTGATTTATTAAATGATAGTAAATGGATAGCTTGTTGAATCTCCTTGTCAGTAATTTCGTTATTTAAATATTATAGCATTCCATTATCTTGGGCTGGTAGATTGACAGAGTGTAAAAATGTATGTATGTCTAAATCTGTAAGCTGGGGTGTAGTGGGATCATGCTTTAAGTTATATAGTTTTTCGTAATAGTTGCAAAATGCATTTGCAATATCATTAGGATGGTACACTACTTTGTCCGTGCCAGGGTCTGTAATATGGGATAATTTTGTATGTTGCTGCTTCAATTCTTGCCTGCTTTAATGCAGTAGAGAATAAACCTGAGGGTCAGAGCTAGACTTATGTTGGGCTTCTAGTGCCTTGATTTTGTCTAACAGTGTAGTTCATTTTTGGGCTCTCTGCTTCCTTACCCAAGAAGCTATTTGCATCATAATAAACCTCTGGAGTACGCCTTATGGGCGCACCATACAGAAAATACATTAGTATCTGTTGCAGCATTAATTTAATAAAATGCTGGATCCAACCATGCAACGCGTCTGTGTGGGCTGGGTTTTGTAATATAGAAAGATTATTCCACCATAGATGAGTTGGTGGACCTTGTTGATGTTGTTTAATCTCTAATGAAACCGTAGCATGGTCAGACCAGGTAATAAAATGAATGTTTTTTTTTTTTTAAACTGTAGTTTATTGTCAGTTTCGTCACATCACATTAACATCTTTAGCAAGGTTTATAAGACATAAAGTAGTGTTTCATCCTACACCACTTGTACAGAGTGTAAAGGTAAATGTTGTTCAGTTATTGCTGTCAGCAACTGACACTATATTACATGTACAGAAGCATGTTTCTAGCAAAGTAACCGTTAACATTAATCAAAATTTTAGAGACAGTACAAAATTGAACATATTGACATACACCATCGGAGCAGCACTTAACACAGTGGTTCATGGGGTCTTCCCCTCGTCACCCAGTCTACATCCCCTCGAACTTCATCATACCCCCCGCATACGGGTCCCAGAGCCCAGTGCCTCAATCATTTAAGGTTTCGCATGTGTCGGAGATTTCACTCCATTGTCCCCAGATTTTCTCAAATTTATTAGGACAGCCTCTAGCTTCATATGTAAGTTTATAAATTGGTAAAACTTGATTTATCAGGTTCTTCCAGGCATCTATCTGTATGTAAGCAGTACGGACCCACTGGAGTACCACCGTTTTCCTAGCATAGAATAAAAGGAAACGCAGGAATTGTTTCTGATATGTGCCCAGTTGAATATCTTCAAAGACTGACAATATACACCACTTTGGGCTGCAGATATTCAGCAACCCAAAGTTGTGGGCGATAAAATGTGTTACCTGCGACCAAAACGGTTGAATCTTTTCACATTCCCAAAGCATGTGAAGCAGTGTGCCTGTGTCTTTGTTGCATTTATGGCAAACTGGGTCACCTCGCTTGTGCATGCGAAAAAGTCGCCACGGAGTGTAATATATTCTGTGGAAGATACGTAGTTGTAACATACGATCCCTGGCTGAGATCGTAGTGATAAAGTATACATCCATAAGTTCCTCCCAATTTTCGTCAGAAAGATCTGGGATATCTTTTGTCCATTGATTTCGTAGAGACTGCAAACGAGCATGATCTCTCTGTCCCAGTAACTGGTAGTACGAGGAGATCAAGCCCACATGTTCGGGCTGCAGGAGTGCCTTCTCCAACACAGAATTTTGAAACTGTACTCCTCTGAGCCCGAGTTGTACCATATCTGCATGTTTAAGTTGTGTGTATCGGAAGAACCACGTCCGCGATATCCCCAGTTCCTGTTTCAATACAGAAAAATCTTTAAATTGTTCTTGATCATATAATTGATGTATATATTTTAGTCCTTTTTTTGCCCATAACCGGGTATCTGGAATAGTTTGAAAATTAAGGAGTGTAGGGTTGAACCATATGGGGTGATTTGGTGAAACAGGAGTAGGTTCCTCCACAAGCATAGTTTGACAGTTATTATAAATTTTAAGAGAGGTCTGTAGCATTTCACACCCTTCTACATCGGGAGTGACCCTGCGGTATATTAGATTTACTAGAGTTTCATACGAGGAGAGTATGGCTGCTTCTGTCGTTGTAGCTGCATTGTCTAGATTCGGAAACAGCCACCAGTGTATGTGAACTAACTGCGCTGCAAAGTAATATTGTCTCAAGTCTGGTAAAGCTAAGCCTCCTTGTAATGTAGGCAGTTGCAGTGTTCCAAGAGCAATTCTCGGATTTTTGGGATACCAAAGAAAAGTTGTCAGGTGGGAATTAATGTCCTGAAAAAAATTCTTAGGGATATACACTGGGCTATTGGCTAAGATATATAGGAATTTGGGTAAAAATACCACCTTAAAGAGGTTCACTCTGCCCATCAGTGTAAGGGGCAGTCTTGCCCAAGTGTTCAACTTACTTTTAAACAATGTCATGCATGGTAGGAGGTTATTAGTAGAGTTGAGCGAACCCGGACTGTAAAGTTCGGGTCCGTACCGAACTTTGGGGTGTCCGGGACCCGGATCCGGACCCGGACTTTTCAAAAAAAGTCCGGGTTCGGGTCCGTGCCTGGGCTTGAAATGTCAGGCCCAAGCGAGTTGAGATGATTATTGGAGGATGGTACGTACTGTAACAAATTTTCATTCAACTTGTGAACCCGTTCTGACGGGGAATGTGACTACCCGTCTCACTTGGAGAAATTCCACCATAAAAATGGGTTTAAGGATATATAGAATCGGTTATCGGGTCACATATAGGGATTCTTAAAAAAAGTCCTGTAATTAAGGGTGGACTGTTGAAAAGAAACCATAGGGTTTTTAGGCTCTTAACGAGAACCTTGTGACGTTGACGGATGTAATGTTCCTCCGAATCGAAAT
>BLSH010370127.1:0-28570 GCA_018402905.1 Glandirana rugosa | reverse complement strand
TTTCTGCTATCTGTCCTCAGAGCAACAGCACAGACAGCAGTAGTAAAGTAATCTATCTCAGGATGCAGGATCAGATCTTAAAATGGCTAAAATCTGTCCCTCACGCCGTCAGCTACCTTTCCCTACACTAACCCAAGGAGCATGTGACTGCAGCACTGTGACTCCAGCTTATAAAGAGGCTGGGTCACATGATGCACCGGCCAATCACAGCCATGCCATTAGTAGGCATGGCTGTGATGGCTTCTAAGGGCAAACCAGTGAAACGCTTGTTGATTGGCTGCCCTGCAGCTTCTCAACACGTGGAGTAAAATAGCAGAACCCCGGACCGAACCCGAACGATTTTTGAAATGTCCGGGTCCGGGTCCGTGCCACGGACACCCAAAAGTTCGGTACGGACCCGAACGTTACAGTCCGGGTTCGCTCAACACTATTCATAATTTATACATTTGTAGCCAGACGTTCCAATTTTGTCGGAATCTCTCTACATTTCCTTGTACTCTGGCAAAAGTATGTTCATATGAACATTGGAGTTTCACTCTAGAGATTGTTTCCTCTATAGAAGGGGCTATATCTTTTTTCCATTTATTCCTTATTGTTCGCCTGGCTGCTATCAAAATATGGGTTATTACTCGTCTTAGCTCTGGAGGGAATTTCTCCAAATTTAAGCCTAAAAGAGCCAATTCTGGGGCTGCTTCCACTATATACCCCGTGACTCGGGAAATTATCCTGAATATAGCTTGCCAGAAGCTCCTAATAGATTTGCATTGCCATAGGATGTGAAGAATGTTGCCTTTTTGTCCGCAATTCCGCCAGCAGTCTGCGGAGGCTTCTGGGTACATGTGTGACAAACGTGTTGGGGTCAAGTACCATCTATACAATATTTTAAGGGTATTTTCCCAGTGCAGGGCGCAATGGGTTGCCTTCATACTATGTTTAGTTGCATATTCCCACTGTTGTTCCGTGTATGTTTTCCCTAGGTCTCTTTCCCATTTCTTAATAGCAGCTACCTGTTTCATTGGGGTTTCTTTTTGTAGCATTAGGTAAATGCGTGATATGCCGCCCCTAGTCACTTCCTCTTTGTTATACCATTCACAAATTTCCCTGTCCACCGAGACATGGACCGAGCCGAGCCCCCCCAGAAAGTGGGTAATTCTATTGGTGGTGAACGGCTCTTTCAATTTAGCCTCTTCTGTTACTGTAGCCCAGGACGAAAACCCCCGCCTGGTCCACACCTCGGTCGACAAGTCGGGATGAGGAAATCAAATATTTGCAGGGGGGCCTCTTTAATTGGTATTGTGATGCTCTCTCTTTTTAGGTCTAAAGGGGCTCTCCAGGCTTCCACCGATGCCATCAGGGAGGGGTGTTTTGGTATTTGAATAGGAAATCCCATGCTTGCTGCCAGTAATAGAGTTTTAAGGTTTCTATTATGTATCATAGCTTGTTCTATTATCACCCAAGACTTCTGATAGCGAGGGAGAATCCAGGCTTTCAGTTGGTCTAACAATGCAGCTCTGTAATAGTCTTTGGTGGAGGGAGCTCCAGTTCCTCCTTTGTGTCTGGGTTTGAGTAGTGTGGTAAAGCTTATGCGTGGCCTTGTACCTTTCCAGATGAAAGTTTTGAGCAGTGAGTTTAGTGTGGTAAAGAAGGCATTCGGGACCAGTATCGCCACTGTTCTGAAGATATACAGGGTGAGTCATTTATATGGATACACCTTAATAAAATGGGAATGGTTGGTGATATTAACTTCCTGTTTGTGGCACATTAGTATATGTGAGGGGGGAAACTTTTCAAGATGGGTGGTGACCATGGTGGCCATTTTGAAGTCGGCCATTTTGAATCCAACTTTTGTTTTTTCAATAGGAAGAGGGTCATGTGACACATCAAACTTATTGGGAATGTCACAAGAAAAACAATGGTGTGCTTGGTTTTAAAGTAATTTTATTCTTTCATGAGTTATTTACAAGTTTCTGACCACTTATAAAATGTGTTCAATGTGCTGCCCATTGTGTTGGATTGTCAATGCAACCCTCTTCTCCCACTCTTCACACACTGATAGCAACACCGCAGGAGAAATGCTAGCACAGGCTTCCAGTATCCGTAGTTTCAGGTGCTGCACATCTTGTATCTTCACAGCATAGACAATTGCCTTCAGATGACCCCAAAGATAAAAGTCTAAGGGGGTCAGATCGGGAGACCTTGGGGCCATTCAACTGGCCCACGACGACCAATCCACTTTCCTGGAAACTGTTCATCTAGGAATGCTCGGACCTGACACCCATAATGTGGTGGTGCACCATCTTGCTGGAACTATGATGTCAGGGATAGGGAATTGCTGGCCATCAAGTCGGCTTTGGAGGAATGGCGGTACCTCCTGAAAGGAGCAGCTCACCCGGTATTGGTTTTTACTGACCATAAAAACCATAAAAAAAACTATATGCTGTGAAGATACGAGATGTGCAGCACCTGAAACTACGGATACTGGAAGCTGTGCTAGCATTTCTCCTGCGGTGTTGCTATCAGTGTGTGAAGAGTGGGAGAAGAGGGCGGCATTGACAATCCAACACAATGGGCAGCTCATTGAACACATTTTATAAGTGGTCAGAAACTTAAATAACTCTTGAAAGAATAAAGTTACGTTAAAACCAAGCACACCATTGTTTTTCTTGTGAAATTCCCAAAAAGTTTGATGTGTCACATGACCCTCTTCCTATTGAAAAAACAAAAGTTGGATTCAAAACGGCCGACTTCAAAATGGCCGCCATGGTCACCACCCATCTTGAAAAGTTTCCCCCCTCACATATACTAATGTGCCACAAACAGGAAATTAATATCACCAACCATTCTCATTTTATTAAGGTGTATCCATATAAATGGCCCACCCTGTATAATATCTTCGGTAGAGAAATCATCTTAAATGTCGTTATGCGGCCTAGCCATGATATCTCATGCTTACTCAATTGGGTAAGTTCTAACTGTATGGATTTTAGCAATTTTTTATGATTGGCTTTATATAATTTTTTCAAATTGTTTGGTATGTGAATTCCCAGGTATTGTATTTCTGTGGAGTCCCAGTTACAGGGGAAGATGGATTTCAATTTAATCTTAGTCTTTTTGGTGAGATTCAGGGGCAACGCCTGGCACTTGGAAATATTGATTTTATAATAGGAAATGCTGCCGAACCTATTAATGATTTCATTGACCGCAGGGATGGATTGGTCCAATTTGGAAACGGTAAGAATAACATCATCGGCAAAGAGGCCAATAGAGTATTTAGCGTCTGCTACCTTTATGCCAAATATCTCAGGGGAGTTCCTTATTGCCGTTGCTAAAGTTTCCATTATTAGGGTGAAAATTAAGGGTGAAAGAGGACATCCTTGGGGAGTGCCATTTGTGATGGGGAATTCTTCTGATAGAACAGAGGCCGTGTATACTTGTGCAGAGGGATTTGTGTAAAGGGCCGAAATGGCAAAGTTAATGAAGCCTTTCAAGCCAAATTTGGCTAGGGTGGCATTCATATACCCCCAGTGCACCCTGTCAAAGGCCTTTTCGGCGTTGAGAGCCAAAAAGGCCACTGGGGTTTCATTCTGTTCTGCTATCCTTTGTAGATTTAAAATTTTCCTAGTGCCATCGGGGGCTTGTCTATTTAGTACAAACCCAACTTGGTCTTGTGCTATTAGTGTAGGTGTTATTGTGGCCAGTCTATTTGCGATTAATTTGGCGTATATTTTAAGGTCTGTATTTAATAGGGAAATTGGTCTCAAATTCTGCGGGACGTCTGGGGGCTAACCTGGTTTGGGTAGTGTTACTATTATGGCTTTGAGCATTTCATTAGGAGGATCCCTGAGGATGCTGCGCTATTGTAAAGTTTTATGAGGGGGGTATAATTATTTCCTTGAAGGAACGGTAATATTCTGCCGATAAGCCATCTGGGCCTGGAGTTTTATTGATCGGTAATGTGTTAAATACCGTTGTGATTTCCTTGGTGGTAAAAGGGGAGTTTAGAAAATCTAGTTGTTCTTGGGTGATAGAGAGAAGGTTAACTGAGTCTAGGAATTCTTTGATTTTTCTTGGTGATGGTAGAGGGATGTTGGGGTCTTTCTCTAAGTTGTATAGACATCTGCTATATCCTTGGGGTGCTGGACTTTTACGTTTGTAGCTGGATTTTTCATGTGGGTTATTTTTGTTTTTGCCTGTTTTATGAGTACTTGTCTCGCTAAACGTTTCCTGGCTTTATTGCCGAATAAGTAATAGGAAGCCTTTAGGTGTTTGAGAGCTCATTCGTAGTCTAGCATTAGCAGCTGTTTAAGTTCTAGTCTATTTTGGTTTCGTTTTGCTAGCGTAGCTTGGGAGTAATTTATGTTGGGATTCTAAATTTTTAATCTCATTCAAAAGGGAGTGTATTTTTTGGGTCCTAATTCTTTTTTCCCTGGATGCGATTTGCAGCAAAATACCCCTTATGTAGGCTTTATGTGCACACCAGTTATTGACATAGTTGTTGTTTTCTGGCTTGTTAAAGTGAAAGAATTCTTGTAATTGCCTAGCGACCTCATCTCTGTGCGACTTTTGCTGGAAAATGTTGGTATTATTGCGCCATAATCTGGTGGGGTTTGCATTGTGCTGTTCTGATATTGTGATTGTCTGACCACGTAATGTTTTCTATAGTCACTTCACGGATTAGGTATAGGGTGTGGATATCTGTTAGGGCCAGGTCTATTCTAGTGTATGACTTGTGGGGGTTTAAGAAAAAAGTATAGTCTTTCTCGCCTGCGTGAAGGCATCTCCAAGAATCATAAAGCGACTCTCTGTTCAGGAGGTCCTTCAAAGAAAGCTTAAGGGGATTTGTCTGAAGGGAGCAATCTAGCATAACGTCAGGCACAGAGTTGAAGTCACCGAGCATAACCAACACTCCCCTTTGAACCAACTTGACTTTTTTAATAAGTTTGTTCAAAAAAGATAGCTGGTTTTTGTTGGGAGCATACACAGACACTATAGTATATAAACATTATTAAGTATGCATATTAGAATAATATATCGACCATTAGGGTCGCTAATCACTTCCTGTAGAGAGAAGGCAACAGAGTTCCTGATTGCAATAAGTACCCCATTATGTTTGGTGTTGGCATTTGCAAAGAACACATGGGGAAATAGTGCATGGGAGCACTTAGGGGCTTTCTGATAACATCCCCATTTAGCCTTTGCGCTTCCGTCCATAGAAGTTTGCATTTAAAAGGGCTGTTTAGGCCCTTAACATTCATGGAGATGAATTTGATCGTCATGGGACTTTCGTATTGGTGCTGGTTATCCAAGTCAATGCATATTGAGCCGGGGCATATGTATTACCTGTTAGTGGCATTGGTAAGGCATTACGAGTGTCTGGCGGGTGAGACGAGTAATTGATTCTCAGTACAAAGGATGGATTCCTATATGAGACATAGTCAGAAAGAGTTGCCATTTTGGGTGGAGACGAGTGGCATAGATTCAACGATGAGGTGTAACATAAAACAAATAATCCATAAAAAACTGGCCCGGAATTTATCCCGGGGTGCGGTGGCAGAAAACCCTGGGCATTAATAGCTGGGGCTTTGTAGCCGATTAGTCTGGTATCTATACACCAGGTAATCGTACGACTCTTGTAAACTGTGTCGGCCTATAACCACGAAAAGTAGCTGAACTCGAGGTAAACCTGTCAGTTAGACAATTTTTCACTTGGACCATTCTGATCGTAGTGGTTGGGGCTTCCTACGTTCCTCCCCTGGAGATTCTGCTGGGATAATGCCCCACTCCCTCAGGTAACGTAAGCCGTCTTCCAGGGAGAAAATGTTGTATGTTTTGTCGCGGTAGGTTACTATCAGCTTTGAAGGTGTCCCCCATTAATATTTGATTTCGTGATTCCTCAGGGCTTTGGTGACGGAAAGGAGTTTTTTCCTATGAAGAATGGTAGCTTGTGAGAGGTCAGTGAAAAGCGCTACTCCTGCAAACTGACCATCTAAGTTCGGTGATCTGCGAATGGTGCGAATGGCTTCCTCTTTAATATGAAAATAGTGGATTCTTGCTAGTACATCACGTGGGGTTGTATGTGGAAGGAATGATGGCTTAGGAAGTCTGTGCGCCCTTTCAATTATGAGTTCCATGTCGCTAGCAGTTGGCACTAATTTGTGTAGTAGTTGGCGAATATAGGGTTGTAAATCTGTGTTAGACACAGGCTCAGGAATTCCGCGGAATTTGATGTTATTCCTTCTACTGCGGTCTTCTATGTCCGCTAATTTGGCCGCCATTCTCTGGATGTCTGCCTGCTGTTCTTGTAGTGCGTCAATCATGCTATTGTGTGCTGTAAAAGTGTCATCCATTTTGTGTTCCACATATGCCACCCTCTGCTGTAACTCCATAATGTCCGCTTTAACTGATCCCAATGTCTTCTTCATATCCAGATACATAGAATCTCTGAGGGAGATTAACATCTCCTTCATGTCTGCAATGGAGACTGGCTGTGTAGAGGAGGGGAACTGTTCCAGTGTTATTTGCTGTGTCTGTTCTGGGTCTGCACTCTCCTCCATGTCAGACTCTGCTGGCTTTATCTCCCCCTGCCTGGCTTTTTTATATTTTATGGGGCTGCGTGTAGTAGGGCTGTCTGGCGGGGTGTGTGAGGAGGCCCCCTGTGTGGGATTACTCACCACGGTATCCGCTGAAGAGGATGAGGAGCTGGGACTCAGGGCGGCTCTGTCTGCAGCCGCAGCGTGTGCGAACGGAACGCCGCCATCTTGGGCTTCTCTCTCGCCTCGGACGGCGAAGAAATCTGTCAGTTTTTGTGGCACGGAGCGGAGCGATCCCCGCTTCCTCTGTTCCCCAGGTGGGGGGATCGTTAAGGGTCCTGTGGCCATGTTGTGGGTTCGCCTCGCAGGAGATGTGGGTCGCTTCGTGGCTGTATGGGCTGGAGCTGTGCTACCGTGCGGCCGTCTCCTCTGCCGGCTGGATACACCCCCGCAGCGGATCTCTTTTATGCTGACTTATGTGGGCTCTGGGCTGGGGAATTACCTGCAGAGGACCTATTGCTGCTGTTAGGAGAGTGGGAGCCGGTCCCATATTTATTATTGTGTCCTCTCTTACCTCCCTGCATGCTGGTGTGGCCGCACTGGTTAGCAGAGGCCTCGACGCCATCTTGTGAGAGCGGCACGCTCACTGTTAGGAAGAAGTCCATCAGCTTGCGTGGACGGGTACTGGGTTTTCTTCTTTCCATGTCAGCAGGATGTGTTGCCAGGTGTTCTGGGACCCAAACAGTGAACGGTGTGGTCCGTCATAGCTTTAGCTGCAGTGAAAGAGCTGGAAGAAGTGGAGCTCTCTTCTCATGCGGCCATCTACGCCGGCTGCTAGCCATGCCCCCCTGCATTAATCTCATTTTAATCACATTTTTTAGTATAGCTTTTCTGTCATTGAATTCTCTCAATCAACATTTGCCAATTTTTAATCCTAATGTTTCCAGTATTAGCAAATGGACAGGAAATTATATCCATAATTATTTAAGCAGATGATGGCATACATCCCAGGAGCCTTCAGGAGGACAGGAGAAATGCTAGGAGGTGTTTTCTTAGCAAAATAATGCTTGGAGACATGGATGGATGGGTGAGTTTGCGTTGAATATTAAAAATGCCTTAAATGGCATTTTTGATTTGTGTTGCTCAGATGCAGTGTAGTTCCACTTTAATAATAGTGATACCCACTAGGGGGTAATGTGCAATAGGGAATAGGTTAGGGCAAGCTTAAGTATATTGCAAATCAATAAGTGGATGCTCCGTAAATGTTATTGCTTATCACTTAATTTTTACATTAAAACGTGTTTTTAGTACGGATGAGCTGTCGGCTCGAGTCAAACATAAGTTTGACTTGAACATTGGCTGTTCGGCCGTTCGCGAATTTAGAACATTATGGGGCGTTTGCGCCAAATTGGCCAAAGCATGCACATGACTTGCATACTATGGGCAATCACAGCGTGCTCTACTGTGAGAGCCATGATTGGCTAAAAGGTAGGGTGCCCTTGCACAATCATGTCTCAGGGGTCTCTGTCCACGCTCCTCCCTATATAAGGCCGCTTGAACAGCGGCCCCGTGAAGTGTGTGAAAGCGAAGACTGGAGGCTGACATTTATCTCGTTTAGCTAGTTTAGTTGGTGGCGTGTAGGCAGTGTAATATATAGATCTAGTGTAGAGTATATACAGGCAGTGCAGGCAGTGTAGTATATTGATCTAGTTCAGCGTATATACAGGCAGTGTAAGAATATATATGTACAGTATATAGTGTGTGTATATAATATACACACACATACTATATATGGTACATATATATTCTTACACTATATTCTTACACTGCCTAAACTGACTCTATACACCATACACTGAAAGAGCTGTATATATAGTCTACACTGAAGGCACGTGTATATTATATATTTGTCCGTGTACAGTATATAGTTTAGTGCGTTGTTGAAAAAAATCCCCATCATGTCTGGAAGGCCACCAAGGAGACTAAAAGGCCACTAAAAGAGGGTAAACAGCCTCTGTGTCTACAGTAAAAAGCAGTGGTGGCGAACATGGTGCATCCTCTGCAGGCGGGTCAAGCTTGCCCTTTTTTTCTGCTGCTGGCCTTGTTATTGAGCCACAACATGCAGAAGAGTTGGTGGAGTGGATAACTAAGCCGTCCTCACCCTCTGTCACCCAGGCTCATACTAGTTTGTCTTCCAACGCAGCTGCCAAAGCGATCTATTTCACCCACTCCTTGTCCACATTTACTCTTTCCATAGCCCGATCATCATGCACAGAGGAGTCACCAAAATTATTCGACCATAGTGTCGGTTGCATGCTGATGGAGGATGCGCAGCAATTTGAAGGCTCTGATGTTGGTTCCCAGGTTGAGGAAGGGAGTAACGTGAGCCTAGAGAGAGGGGGGTACCACAGAAGGACAAGATACTATCAGTCATTTTCCCCCCAGCTGCAGCATACTGCCAAGTTTGCTCCAGTGATGAGAAGGGAGGGGATGGTGTGTACACTGACTGTATTTGGGTGTCTGAGAGAAGTGAGGAGGAAATTTAGGAGGAGGCACAACTCCAAAGAGGCAGAATGCCCTCCAGGGACCAGCTTAAGGGCAGCCACCCTATTACATCACACCACAGAGTTTCACAGGTGCAGGGCGCTACTGACTCTCCGCTGACTTCCAAAACTTCAATGGTGTGGGCTTTTTTCAACACTTGTGCAGTAGATCGCACCGTTGCTGTTTACAATCTATGTCTGAAGCAGATCAAGCGTGGTGAGAACAGCAGCGGCTTGGGCTCTACATGCTTGACAAGACATATGACAACCTGCCATGCAGTCCGTTGGCAACAGCACCTGAAAGACCCACATTAGTAAAAAAGGCGGGCTTCTCCTTGCTCCTCATCAGTGACCTCAACCCCTACTATACCTCCAGTCCTCTCAAAAGCCTACACTGAGAGGAATGAAGGTCTAGTAGTGGGTGCCACAAGTACTTACAGCCAATCTGCTAGCAATACACCACCAGTTGATGTCAGCAGTCTACCCCAGTTGCTGAACCATAAAAAAAAATACTGTCCCAGCCATCCACATGCTCAGCGTTTAAATGCTAGCTTAGCCAAATTGCTAGCACTCCAACTGCTGCCTTTTCTGTGAATTTGTGGAATGTGCTGTACCACAGTGGCAGGTTCCACAAAGACATTTCTTTTCATGCAAGGCCATTCCAGCGCTCTACTGCCATGTGGAAGGCAATGTTTTGGTCTCCTTGGACAGGGCAGTCAGCAACAAAGTACATATTACCACTGACTCATGGTCCTGCAGGCAGTCAGGGACATTACCTTTTCTTCATGGCGCACTGGGTAACTCTGCTGGCAGCTGGGATGGTGCTGTTTGTGCCACACCTGCTTCCTCCACCCCCTCCTCTTCCTCCTCTGTGGGCTCTTCTACAGCAGTGCCCTCTGAACCAGCAGTGCTCGCAAATCGTTCTAGAGGCTACGCAAGCAGTCAGGCTAAATGATGCCATGCGTTGCTTGAGTTGGTCTGCCTAGGGGACAGGAGCCACACAGGGGCAGAGATTCTGTCAGCTCTGCGAGGGCAGGCTCAGAGGTGGTTGATACCATGTCAGCTTGAGCCAGGAATGGTTGTATGCGACAATGGCACCAACCTTCTCTCTACCCTCCAACAGGGACACTTCACACATGTTCCATGCTTGCAGACGTCCTGGATCTGGTGGTGCAGCGTTTCTTGGCCAGGTGCCCAGACTTACCAGTTATTCTGAGGCAGGCCAGAAAAGTCTGTGGTCATTTCCGCTGGTCGTCATACTTTCTAAGATTAGTTAGTTAGTTTGAGGTCATGTCCCTGTGTTCTTGATTTTAGTTTCATATTGAAAAGACTACCCTCCTGAACCTTATTCACCCCCTTGATGTATTTAAAGGTTTCAACCATGTCTCATCTTTCCCTTTTTCCTCCAGACTGTACATATTACGTTTCTGAAGTCGCTCTTGCTATGTTTTATCCCTCAGAGCTTTCACAATTTTTGTTACCCGTCTCTGAACTCGTTCTATCTTATCAATATCTTTTGTAAGTGAGGCCTCCAAAACTGGACACAGTATTCTAAGTGAGGTCTCACTAAAGATCTATATAGAGGAATCAGAACCTCCTTCCTCCTGCTGGTGATCCCTCTATTGATACATCACAGAATTCTATTTGCTTTTATCACTGCCTGGTCAGACTGTTTGCTCATTTTGCAATCATCTGAAATAAGCACCCCAAATCTTTTTCTTCTGTAGTGCTGGCTAACACTATACCCCCAATGCTGTACTCTCTAAGGGGATTCTTATTCCCAAGGTGCATTATTTTACATTTAGAAATATTGAACTGCAGTCTCCACTGCTTTGACCAATCTTTAAGCAATGCCAAATCATGTTCCATGTTACAGACACTTCCAGGGGTATCAACCCTATTACACACCTTTGTATCATCAGCAAAGAGACATACCTTGCCCAACAAACCTTTAGTTATATCACTTACATATAGGTTGAATAGAACAGGACCCAGTACAGAGCCTTGTGGTACCCCACTAGTGACTGGTCTCTTTTCTGAGTGAACCCCATTTACAACCACACTCTGGGATCTATCCTTTAGCCAACTGCATATCCACTGAACCACCCAAGGGTTAAGTCCCAGCTTGTACAATTTTTGTATTAGATCATTATGTGGAAATGTATCAAATGCCTTGCTGAAATCAAGATACGCCATGTCCACTCCACTACCCTGGTCCAAAACAATGGTAATATAGTAAAAAAATTCAATCAGATTTGTCTGACACGATCTGCCCTCAATAAAAAGCCATAATGCTTTGGGTACAGCGAGCTGTGTATTTTTAGGTGATCAATGATCCTTCTTTTCAGGAGTGATTCTATTAACTTGACTACAATTGATGTTAAACTCACTTGCCTGTAATTTCCAGCTTCTACCTTGCTGGCCTTCTTGTGGATAGGTACACTATTAGCTATCCACCAATCACGGGGAACTTCTCCTGTTAGAAGAGATTGATTAAAAAGATATTTTAATGGTCCAACAACTATATCTCGAAGTTCTATTAGAACTCTGGGATGAATACCATTAGGGCCCATTGCTTTATTAAGCTTTAACCGAGCCAGTTCCTCTGCTACCTCTGTCTCCAGAAATCCTAGAAATTAACCATGATTACTAGAACCAATATGATTCCCTAACTTGTTATCATTAGTGCAGTCTATTTCTGAGAAGACTGAACAGAAGTAATTGTTTAAATGGTTTGCTACAGCATAGTCTCCCTCAACATATGTGTTGTGTGTTGGAAGAGGAGGAGGAGGATTGTGTCAGCATGGATGTAAGGATAACACGCAGCAGTCTTCAAGGGATGGTTTTCAGTCCCCAGGAACATAAGGAGTTGTACGTGGCTAGGAGGAGGTAGTTCCGGACAATGTCATCCTCAGTGACCCAGAGGACTTTCAAGTCTGCTTAAACTTATGCTGCATGGCCTCCCTGATTTTGTAAAGTCTGCAAAAAAACCCTAGGGTTCATGGTATCAAGGAGAGGGATCATTACTGGGTGGCAACCCTTCTTAATCCACCTTACAAGGGTAAAGTTGCAGAGCTCATCCTGCCTTCACGGAGGGAGCAGAGGATGGAACAGTTTCAAGATAGCTTGAAAAAAAGTTTGTGCGATGCCTTTCCAGATCCTGGGAGGTTACCTTTTCCTGTTGATGGACAAAGTGTTTCTGAGGCTTCCTTCAGTCAGAGGAAGAGCGGTGGAGAAGGTGGGCAGCTCACCGATGCCTTTAAACAATTTTTCAGTCCTCAGCGCCCAGGTTCAAGCAACCATCATCAGTGTCTGCATTATATAGTACAGGAATATCTAGGGGCAAGAACAGATTTGGAGACCTTTCCAACTGAGCATCCACTGAGTTACTGGGTCTTGAGGATGGACCACTGGCCGGAACTTGCTCAATATGCAATCAAGCTACTGGCCTGTCCTGCATCCAGGGTGCTTTCAGAACGGACATTCAGTGCTGCTGGAGGGTTCGTAAGGGATCAAAGAGTGTGCATGTTCATAGACTCGGCTCACATTTATAATAATAAATCAGTCCTGGATCAGCAGCTATCAAGCCCCCTGATGCTGATGCAACTGAATTTGCTAGGGATCTGGGATCTCCTGAATACTTATGATGCTAGCTTCCAACAATAAATTGTGTTTAGGGCACCACCAATACCCAAGGCCCAATTTTTCTGCACCTGTTTTACAGTTTCATGTCGTAAACATTTTTTTAAAAAAAATTAACAGCCTGTTCCTGCGCCCAACAAGAGTAACTACGAGGGTTTACAGTGTTCTGCCCCCACCAATACCCAAGGCCCAATTTTTTCTGCACCTGTTTGACTAGGGCATGTCATTACAATTTTTATAGAGTACAGTCCCCATAGGATATAGATTAAACTATATGGTGCAGTCATTCTGGTATATATAACACAGTGTATTGAAGTGGTTAAGGGCGGGGCAGCATGGTGGTGTAGTGGTTAGCATTTTCGCTTAGCAGAGAAAAGGTCACTGGTTCAAATCACAAACACGATACTACCTACCTGGAGTGGGTTTCCTCTGGGTACTCTGGTTTCCTCCCACACTTCAAAGACATGCTGGTAGGTTAATTAGATCCTGTCTAAATTGATAATAGTAGGTTTATGTATGAATGTGAGTTAGGGACCTTAGATTGTAAGTTCCCTGTGGGTATGGACTGAAGTCAATGTATATGTAAAATCGCTGTGTAAATTCACTGCATTATATAAGTACCTGAAATAAATAAATAAGTAGCTAAATAAATAAAACCCCACGCCAAAATTTTTAAAAAAAGGGCCTGGTTTGGATTTTGGTGGGACCCCCCACGCAGGAGCTGGTAATACATTACAGCCATGAGCGATTTTTAAATGACAATTTTTCCTTTACAAATGTAATTTTGCGTTGGCACTGTTTTAACATCACACTGATGCGCCATTTTACAGGCAGACCAAGGGGACCCCCCAGGCACGGTTTTTAAAGGAATATATCATTTTTTTTCACTGTAATCATTATTAAAATCACTGCTCCTGAAAAAACAATCTTTTTTAAAACTTTTTTTGGCATTGATACATGTCCCCTAGGGCAATATCTGGGTCCCCAACTATTTTTTGAATGCGACTTACTGATACATTGGATATATGTTTTTTTTTGGTGCTGTTCATTTATTTGTTTTTTTGCACTTTTATATGTGATAACTGTTTACTAATATTAATTGACAGTTTTGTCAGCACTAAATACATCTAAAGACTTTGATTTTGCAGCATATCACAGTGCACACTGAAGAAGTTGAAGTACAATAACCTCCAGCATTTGTCAGTGGCGGCAATAATAATCCCCAGCACTGGTGTCAGTGGCCACAATGATATCCCCGAGCACTAGTGGCACTGGCCATAATAATAACTCCCAAATTTGGTGCCAGTACTTTTAACATTAACACACATTTGTGGTCAGTGGCAATAAAAATTAACTGCCCATCCCTGCCTTGTATTGGCGGTTGGTGGTAGGGAAATGTAACCCCACCCACCCTGAATTGGTGATCAATGGCAGTGAAATGTTTATCCCCTCCTCCTGTATTGGTGATCATGGCCATTTTGAGCAAAAAAAACAGTTTGCAAACATCAAACAGCTTGGGTTGGTCTCCACTGATCCTGAATCTCATCCCTGGCTGTCAGGAAGAGACTTCTTAAAGTGATATTAAAGTCTTGCATTTTTTGGATTAAAACCACTGCACAGAGCAGCCAGATCCTCCTCTTCTTGGATCCCTCGCTGGCGCTCCTGGCTCCTCCTTCCTGCTCAGTGCCCTCACAGCAAGCAGCTTGCTATGGGGCACCAGAGCTGAGGCACTGTTCTGTGTCCATTCAGATACAGATGCGTGGCTTGGCCCGCCCCCTCTCTCTCTTCATTGGCTCACTGACTTTGATTTACAGCAGCAGGAGCCAATGGCACGTGTTGTGCTCAGCCAATCAGGATGGAGAGTCTCAGACAGCTGAGTATCTCATGGAACATTGCTGGATCGATATGGGGCTCGGGTAAGTATTAGGGGGGCTGAGGGGGGCTGCTACACACAGAAGTTTTTGTTTATCTTAACCTTCTGCCTTTAGAACCAAATTAACAATAATCTATGTCATGAGATACTAGCCAATCAAAGTACACATAACTTCGCTGCTTGCTTTGACTGGTTGTGGCAGGTCCTTTTTTCACCTATATACAATTTACTTTGCTGGTCAGCATTTAGTCAGTACAAATCATAAACTTAGATTTTCTAAGGCTTATTTTGTCCTTCATGTTAATCTTAAAAGTTTGGTAGATGAACTTAGTCTAAAGAGTGAAGAAAAAATATATACTGCATATATCTATTATTATATAAACATATTATTTAAAAATAAGCATGCTACCGACAAAACTAACACAGTCAATATGTTGGTGTATAAGTCAATGGAACTTATTTTATTTGATTTTCATAAGGAATTCCCTGAAGAACACTCTTCTAAAGTGAACAGAAGTATTCTAATAAAATTAGCATTCCAGGGATTTTATTGTGTTCTATCATGTCTCGCCGCATTTTCAGAGCAATCCAGATATTATTAATGTATGTGTCCTAACTGCCACTGTCACTAAAAGCAATCTGCAACAGCCTGAGGACATACGTAGCCACACTCACCAGGAAACCATATTATCCTTTTCAAGTAATTTAAAGAAGTCCACAAGTTCTTTAGTATATTTGTCACAAGCATCCTAATTATAACACATTTAATAGAGCAATCAGTTAAATTCACTAGAAAATATACTTCCAACCATTCTTTACAAACTTAACCCACAGTGGGAGGAATAGCTGGCATGTCTATACCAAATAAAAAATATTATATTTAATGTACTAATAACATCATATATTGTGTATTAATGCACATATGTCTAAAATGTGTACATATTCATTTTGGGTACATCAAAAGAAATAATAGCACGTCAAAATAGTTATAAACCCTCAGTTTAAGCACTTTTAGTTGCTGATTCAGTTACTGAGTATGCAGCTTCTTTATTTTTTAATCCTTGTCTATATTTCATTTTAAAGGATAAGTTCACTTTTTGAACATGTTACATGTTCCATCTGTTTTTAGGGTGACACATGTAACATGTTCCAGCATCTGCAGCTCTCTCTCCGCTGTCCCAGGGAAGCCAGGGATCTTCTCCATGCACCCGCTGTCACTATTTGAAAACAGAGCAGCTCTGCCCACATGGATAAATCATTCATCCACAGATTCCTCTAAATGATTCCCCTACAAGTACTATCAGCCATTGCGGCTGACTGCTTATAGTTTTCAATGAGCTGCGAGGTGCTCTCATAGTTCATTGATTCTTCCTGCTTTCAGGTAACTGTCTGCCTGTACAAGGTACAGGCAGACAGCTATGCTGAGTGTGCTGGAGCTGTACATTGCCCCCACGATCAGCAGATGCAATGCTCTGCAGGTTCCTTGCACTCCTTTGCTCCTTTCTCCTCCTCCTCACTCCCTTCTCTAAGCTAACAGACTGACTCAAGACTATTGTCCACTGATAACTCTTTCCTGTAAAGACCGAAGGTTCAGGGAAGGAGCGCTGATAAATGAAGGAACCAGCAGCATGGAAAACTAGTCAACTGCGACTGCTGGGATAACCATTTTATCAACTAGTTTACTGGGAAATGCTTGAACTAACTGATACTTACAAATGGAGGGAGACAACAGGAAGTGGGAGGAAATCTGTCCTTGGGAAAGAAAAATTCACTCCTGTAAAAGGTATCATGGGAAAAAGGTGTCTCCAGTGCTGCTTTATCACCAATCCTTGTTTCCACGACAATTCAAAATTTTCAAAATCCAATTGTCGCAGGGACAGAAAGTGAGGTGAAATATTCTGAACGGGGCACAGACAGCAAAACCAACATTACAGGGGTGTTAACCCTTCCCTATGCTATCTAAAAAAACTTAAATTTTTTTGTTGGCTGGAAAAAAAAGTACCTATTCCAATAAATTCCAACTATAGGATGAGCAGTCTACAATTAGATAGCTCTTTGCAGGTCAGATAATGAAGCATGGACTCTATGTGTACTTTTAAAGTAAGCTCTGCACATTTTAGAATGGTACATTGAATCCTCAATGCTTTTTTAAAACGGCACTGTGATGGTGGCTATTTGTCCCAGATCAGTGTCTTCCATGGGCCTCGGCAGGTATACGTTTTGGAACTGATGGCTGGCTGTGACAGCTGGCATCCAGTGCTAGGGATGGGCGAATGGTTTGGCCTGAGCATAAGTTCGGCCCGAACTTTCACTGTTTGATCGTTCGTCAAACAACCGAACAAACCGAACGTTTGACCGTATGTTTGGCCCCCCGAATGGACCAAAATCCAATGCGGCACTGAACAATGCAGTGCAAGCCCTGATTGGCTGAAGCAGCAAAATCTTCAGCCATTCAGGGCACAGAGCACTGTCAGAGTCATGATTGGACACTGTCACCATGACTTTATCCAATCGTGGCTCATTTACGCCTACAGTATGAAAATATTCTTTCAATGGCAGCCATTTTCAGTGTGATTTCGGCTGGAGAGAGATAGAACAGGGCTCTGTTCAGTGCTATTAGCTAGCTAGTGTGCTAAACTGTGCTATTTTGCTTCAATTGTCAGTGTAGAATATTAGTTTAGTGTCAGTCTAGGGATAGTGTGAGTGCAGTGAGGAGGACCATTCAGCTTTGCATAGTGTGCAGCTAGAGTAGGGACAGCTCAGATAGTTTCACTGTAGTGTAGTGAGACCATGTCATTCATACATACATTAGTGTATATGTAGAGTAGGGACAGCTCAGATAGTTTCAATGTAGTGTAGTGAGACCGTGTCGGTAATTTTTACATTAGTACATAGCTAGAGTAGGGACAGTTCAGATAGCGTCAGTGTAGTGACGGTTCAACATTGTCTATTTGATTGCGTTACTGCCAGTTTAACGCCATATAGTTCTGTGCATCACTGTTTGGCGCATTATATTGCAGTATATTATAGTGTATCCGTGGAGTGTGTCTGTGCAGTGTACTCAAATTAAAGTGCACCAAACACTACTTTACATTGATTAAAATGCATCTACATACAGATTTGACTTATTCTTAACATTTTCTAATAAGCACTGCCCCCTCCCTCCCAATAATGCCTGGGAGGACAAGGAGAGGCAGACGTTCCCTTGGCACTGTTAGGGGCCCAACAACAAACGTGTCCACAGGCAAAGGTGGACATGGTAGTCAGTCCTCAGGCAGGGCATCATTTCCTCTGTTTAATGAGTTTGCCCATACTATCCAGCCACAGCATGCAGAGGAGGTGGTGGACCGGCTTACTAAACCTTCCTCATCCTCATCATCCTGTGCAGTCCCCTGCAGTTGCCAGAGTGCATAAACCTGCCTCCTTGTCCACATCTATTCCTACCATAGCCCCAACATCAGCCATGGAGAAGGAGTCATAGAAACATAGAAACATAGAAAAGTGACGGCAGAAAAAGACTGAGTAGTCCATCGAGTCTGCCCCTTTTTATTTTTTTCTTTTTTTTCTTTTTTTTTTATATATTTATTTTTTTACATTAACCTTGTTGTTTGACTATGGATTTATGTTTATCCCAAGCATGAGTCAGCTGAGTTATTTGACCACAGCGTCAGCCACTTGCTCCTTGACGATGCCCAGCCATTACTGGATTCAGATGTTGGTTCTGAGGTTGAGGATCACAGGAACAGGAGCCTAGAGAGAGGGGAGAACACTGGTAGGCAAATTGGCATTCATGTTCCACCAGCCGCAGCCTATTGCCAAGTTGTCTCCAGTGGTAATGATGATGGAGGAGATGGAGATGATGGTGATGATGCTGAGGTCACTGATGGGACTTGGGTGCCAGATAGAGCAGAGGAGGAAATTGAAGGTGAGACGACACAACCCCAAGGAGGCCGACATCAAGAAAGAGTAGAGAACAGACACCCTATTCCATCATATTCTGCAGCTGTTCTCTCCTGGCTCATTCCCCAATGTTCAGCTTGCTGGGCCTGTTTCAGCACATCTGCAGCATCTGCAGCAGATTGCACTGTTGCTATCTGCAAACTGTGTCTCAGGCACATCAAACATGGCAAAAACACCAGCCATTTGGGTACCACATGCTTAACAAAGCATTTAACGTCCAAACACTCAGCCCGTTGGCAAGAACACCTAAAAGCCACACAAAAAGGGGCACAAATCTGTCCCTCCTCCTCACCCACTTCAGTCTGCCCCTGCTATACTGAGTCATCACCTCTCAGCAGCCTCCACTGACAGGGGTGATGGTATAGCACAGGGTGTCCCAAGTCCTAGCAGCACATCTGCCAGAAGCACACCATCAGCTGTAGACTGTAGCAGGCAAACTTCCCTGCCCCATCTGCTGCAGCTGAAAAAAATACAGTCCCTGCCACCCACATGCCCAGCATCTAAATGCAGGCTTGTCAAAGCTGTTGGCTCTCCAACGTTTGCCTTTCAGCCTGGTGGATTCTACCCCCTTCCGTAAACTTGCACAATGTGCTGTACCACAATGGCAGGTTACAGTCACTACTACTTTTCACGTAAGGCCGTTCCATCTCTCTACCTTCACGTGGAAATTAATGTTCTAGCATATTGGGCAAGGCAGTCAGCCGTAAAACCTACCTTACTGCTGACACGTTGTCCAGCAAGCATGGGCAGGGATGATATATTTAGTTCACAGCACACTGGGTAATGATGCTTGCAACTCAAAGGGATGCAGGACAGGGCTCGGTGCTGCAGCTTGTTGTGCCCCCACGTCTCCATACAGCTGGTGGTGATGATGACAGACCTGTGAACTCTACCCCCTCCTCCTTCTCCGCCACCTCCATGCCCTCTTCTGCAGAATTGTCCTATGAACATCAGGTACCCCCTAAGCATTCAAAGGGCTATTCCATGAGTCAGTCTAAAAGGTGCCATGCAGTGCTTCAGCTTCTGTATCTAGGGGACAGGAACCACACCGGGCCAGAGATTCTTGCAGCTCTAGTAAAAACACAAAGTTTAACCGCGCTCCCTCTAGTGGTACAAAGGAGAATATATCAAATACAAAAAATAGCAATCATGAAATGGCATTCAGCACATGCGTCCTATACTTCTAAATAAATGTCTGCCAGTGTGCAGATCCTTTTCAAATCACCATATAAGATTGAATGGTTAAATAGCCCCAAATGTGAAAAAATGAACAAATGAAAACCAGCAAAAAGAACAACAAAACTATATTAATGAGTGTCCAGCATTTATGGTGATATATTAGTGTCCATGCAAAATTGTTCCATATGTGAGAGTTTAAAGTGAAGATATATCCATAAACGTTCCTGTTTTCCCCATGATTGGATGTCTGTGATCCTCCACCATTTGATCTTTACCACCCAGTGAGTCTCGAATCTACTCACCAGAAACAGTTGATTCCTATGACGGGAATCAAAAACAGCCTCTGTGCATATAAAATACTTCTTCCCGAGTTCTCAAGGGAAATCCCACGAAAAGCTGATTAAGGTACTGGATCCTGAGGATCACTCACCTCCCATACAAGGGAGGGGGTGTAAGAAATAAAACCGATATGGTGAAGTACCGTTTAAAAAGGTTTTATTTTAATCGCAAACAATCGCACACAGTAAAAACAAGATATTCCTTACTTCAGTGGCACGGTGTGCAGGGGACGCCGAATGCGCTCCTCCTGCAAGGCATTTAAAAGGAAGTGTCGTCAGAGTCTTAGTGTCCTTACGCGGCGCTTCGTCAGTCAACTCGCTGACATCATCAGAGGACCTATGACCTCCGTCGTCACTTCCCCAAGATATATACATATTAGCGCTCGTATCTGACCTATCACAAGCCATCACAGTCTCCCTGGCCAATCAACATTTTCACCTGCTTCAACTCGCAGCTTAAGTGTCTGCAATGCAGGTCTTAGAACACAAACAGAACCTCGGCCACCTGATGTTAATACGGCGGTGGGAGAGAGGACTTGATTGCCCAATAATTGGGTATAGTCTTAATGTGTGTGTTATCCTGGGAGAAAAAAATTTTTAGTAAAAACTTATATATTAATTATCTTTTAGAATATGTGAATAAAATAGACAAAATTACTCTAATACTTAAAAAATAGAAATTACTCTTATACATAAAAATGGATCTACTTTATCTTTCTCTCACATAGGAACAAAAGGTTATTTATTCGGTTATATTAGTACTCAAAAACGTAGGTGTACTATTTATCAAAAATAGTCTAAGGTGTATAGGAATATAAAAAATATATATGCAAAGTATATATAGTTAAAAAAAAAAGAATAAAAATCCTAGTGTGTAAAAATACATATATATATATTTTTTTTTTTGGTGGGATCCTGGATGGAACGTAGCATAAAATAAATACATCACTCATATGATCGAGAACATGTGACATAAGTATAAACATAGTCAGAACCATGACTAAGCAAACAGGGAGTAAAGAGAAATGTAACAATAATATTATAAATATGGTGCTGTTAGATGTTAGTAGTTGGAGATGTAACAATTTAGGTCTATCTCAGAATTGATACCTGCCGGATATAAAGTGTCCAGGCGGTATATCCATTCAGTTTCGTTACGAGATATTCTCTGTGTCATACCGCCCCCCCTCCAGTGAGGATCTACTTTGTCGATCCCAAAAAAGATTGCCTGGGTGGGATCCCCATTATGGTGTAACCTAAAATGATTTGAAAGTGTATGTTTCGGAAATTTTTTCTTGATGTTATTTAAATGTTCCGCTATTCGAGTACTCAAATTCCTGGTAGTGCGGCCTACATACTGTAGACCACATGGACAAACAATAACATACGTCACGTGTGTGGATTTACAAGAAATGAATTTGTTAATGTAATGTTCAAGGCCTGTACTGTAGGATTGGAACTTCTCTTTTTTTGTTTTTTGAAATTTTGTAGAGGTGCATGCTTTACACCTTTTACAATAATAGAACCCCTTCAGATCTAGAAAAGAAGGTTCTTTTTTGGGGGGATTACATACATTCGGAGCTAGTCTGTTTCTCAGGGATGGGGCCCTTTTGTAAATAAAACGCGGTTTCTTTGAAATATAGCGGGATAATATTTTATCTTGTTTTAAAATAGACCAATGTTTGTTGATAATTTTTTCAAAGGCCCGATAGTTCCGTCCAAACATGGTGATGATAGGTGGGCATTTTTCCGGGGATTTCATGTGAGACAAGTGCTTGTCTCCTATGAGATCCTCTCTCTTCAGTTGAGAGACTTCTTTCTGTGCTTTCAATAGTTCTTTTTCTTTATACCCTTTTTCTTTGAATTTCTTAGTCAATTCTTCTGCCTGCTTTTCATAATCTATAGTTGACATGCAATTTCTACGGAGACGAATCAATTGGCTTTTTGGTATGCCCCGTAACCATGTGGGGTGATGGCAACTTCGGGTAGAGATGAAACTGTTTTTGTCCGTTTTCTTGAAATGCGTCTTGGTTTGAATACTTTCACCCTCTTTCATTAGCACCAGATCAAGAAAATTGGAATACCTCTCGTCCCACTGGGCAGTGAAATGTAGGCCGTATTGATTTTTCTCTAAGCCTGTTATAAAGTGACGAAGTGTTTCTTCTGGGCCGTCCCATAGAACCAAAATATCGTCTATATACCGTTTATATAGACGTAGTTCGGGGATGTTCACTGACAGGATGTTTTCTTCTTCCCAGGCTCCAAGGAGTAAGTTAGCCACACTAGGTGCATACTTCGCTCCCATTGCAACGCCCTTTATTTGTTGGTAGAAAGACCCCTCGTGCCAAAAATAGTTGTTTGGCATTGCAAGGGATAACAGGTCCAGAATGAACTCTTTTTGTTCCATCTCCAGGTCCGGCCTTTTGTCAAGAGCCTTCCTGGTGGTGTGTAGGACATCCAGATGTTTCAGGTTGGTGTAGAGTGACTCTACGTCAATGGTCACTATTAATGTATTTTCATTCACCTTACAACCTTCAAGTATTTTTAATAAATCCTTACTGTCTCTCAAATACGATGGAAGCCCTCTCACAATCGGTTGGAGGAAAAAATCTATGTACTCACCCACCCTTGAGAACACAGAATCAATACCACTGATTATTGGTCTTCCGGGTGGGCGAATAATGTTCTTGTGTATTTTCAGTAGCTGATAGATAATTGGTACCCTTGGAGCATCGGGCACCAAATATCTAGCTTCTTTTTTAGATATAATGCTTTTATCCTTTGCTTCCATCACTACTTTTTTAGTTTTAGATTTTAATTTCTTCGTAGGGTTGCTCTTTAGTTTCTTATATGTAGTCTGGTCCTTGACTAAATTATTAAGTTCCCGCATATATTCTTCCTTTTTGAGGATGACCACTCCTCCTGCCTTATCCGCACTCCGAATTACGATGTTCTTCCTTTCTTCCAGGGTTTTTATGCTTCTTAATACATTCCCCTTCAATTTCTTGTTTTTTCTTTTCAATAGTTTCATATCACGATGCACCATAGACTTAAATACTTCAATGAATTGATTGGACAATTTTTTAGGATTAAAAGTTGAGGCATTTTTTAGGCCACTATTGATGTATGGGCCATTACTGGCCTCCCCATCGCTCGTTTTTTCCAAAAAAAATTTTTTTATATTAAGTTTCCTAATAAACTTTTCTATATCCATCGAAACTATTAATGTCTCAGTCTGGGGCATGTTTGAGGCCCAATGCCAAAATCCTTAATTCATCGTCCGTAAAAACTTCTCCACTCAAATTAAATATTCCACTGGTGTCTACTCCCTTTTTCTTTTTTTTTTTTTTTTTTTTTATTCCACACCAGTGGAATATTTAATTTGAGTGGAGAAGTTTTTACGGACGATGAAGTGAGCAAAGGACTGACCACTTCCTTCCCTGGTACAGAAGGAAGAACTATGCTTTCCGTAATAAAATCATCTTCATGCATGACAATGCACCATCTCATGTTGCAAAGAATACCTCTGCATCAATGGCTGCTATGGAGATAAAAGGAGAGAAAGTTATGGTGTGGCCTCCATCCTCCCCTGACCTCAATCCTATTGAGAAATTTTGGAGCATCCTCAAGCAAAAGATCTCTGAGGGTGGGAGGCAGTTTACATCCAAATAGCAGCTCTGGGAGGCTATTCTGACATTTTGCAAACAAATTCAAGCAGAAACTGTCCAAAAACTCACAAGTTCAATGGATGCAAGACTTGTGAAGCTGCTATCAAATAAGGGGTCCTATGTTAAAATGTAACGTGACCTGTTAAAATGTTTAAAAAGTTAAAATGTTGTTCAAAGTTTGATTGAAATAGCTTTTGATTTCAGTAAATATGCTGCAAACACAACAAATGACAATTTTCAGTTCTTTACAACCTATAAAGTGTTTTGAAACTTACTGTGCGCAATAATTTGGAACAGTGCATGTTAAGTTTTTTTATTTTGAAAAAAAATACTGTTATCATTAGGAGATTTGTTCGAATAAAATTTGAATTGTACTCTTAATAGTTGATAACATGAGAATTATGCTGACTGTTGTTTACATCAATTATTTAGGTAAATTAGAAAAATATCATTGCCGTAATAATTTGGAACAGGGTGTATAGGGCGTTAAACTAGCATTAACACGCACGCTATCTGAACTGTCCCTACTCTAGCTATACACTAATGTATATATTAGTAACACAGTCTCACTACACTAAACTGAAACTATCTGAGCTGTCCCTACTCTAGCTGCACACTATGCAAAGCTGAATGATGGTCCTCCTCACTACACTTACACTATCCCTAGACTGACACTAAACTAATATTCTACACTGACAATTGAAGCACAATACCACAGTATAGCACACTAACTAACTAATAGTACTGAACAGAGCCCTGTTCTATCTCTCTCAAAGCTGAAATCACACTGAAAATGACTGGCATTGAAAGAATACTTTTATACTGTGGGTCGGGAATGAGCCATGATTGGATAAAGTCATGATGACAGTGTCCAGTCATGACTCTGGCAGTGCTCTGTGCCCTGATTGGCTGCAGCTTTCACTGCTTCAGCCAATCAGGGCTTGCAATTCACTGTTCAGCGCCGCAATGCATTGTGGTAGGTTCAGGGGGGCGAACAAATGGCCAAATGACCCGTGTGTTCGGCTGTTCACCGAACATCGAAAGTTCGGCCCGAACTTATGCTCAGGCCGAACAGGTCGCCCATCCCTATTTGGAAGTGAAGTATAGAAGCACAGAAGTTTCTGACATTGTTTGCTTGTGGGGGGTGGGGGGGGGGGTGCTGCTCTTAATAGGCAATCAAACATGTTATTTTGTGATATCACTACACAAGGAATTACAAAGACTTTAAAAATATTGGACAACTTCCGATTCCGGCGCCTCATGTGATTGGATGGAAGAACGGCGGCTCCAACACACCGCTCTAATGGAGGGAGGAAAACCCTAGACACCGCCACACCAGCTGTCTCCTCAGTTAGCTGGATGGACAAGTACCTTGTCCACGGACCCTCTGGAGCGGCACTCGGGCACAACACAGAGGCCTCACAGCACGGACTGCCCCCAGCCATAATGGCAGACAGAATGCTTCCTTCAGGGAATGCACATGGTAATGTAACAGCTACACCAGCTACAACTCTGATCTCCTACCTGGCTGAAGAACAGCTCGCAGGACTAGCCCAATCTGTGGCAGCCCTCCTATCCCCCACAATTACAGCCGCTGTTGATAAGGCCATTGCAGCAGGGATGGCCCAGCTCAGTAAGGAGCTAGGAGAACAGGCAAAATGGCTCTCTAATGTGGAATCCTGAGTGTCTGAGCTTGAGGAGGAGGTGCAGGCCTCCTGCACCACAGAGCAATGCCTCAAGAAAACCCAGCAGTTTATTCTTGACAAGCTGGACGATTTAGAGAATCGTTCCAGAAGAAATATTCTCCAAATTATAGGTCTCCCAGAATCTTACAACGCTGATACACTTGCAGACATTTGTGCCCCTCGCATTCACTGTGCTCTGGGCATAACCGCACAACTGTAGAGAGAGCCCATAGACTGGGAGCCCCCTCCAATGACAGAAGGTCACCCAGACCAGTGATAGTATGCTATCTAAACTACGCGGACAGGGTTCAGATCCTCAGATCATTCCGTAACTCCAAATCTCTGCAACTGGAAGGCAGTAAATTATTGCTATTTGCGGACTATTCACAGGAAGTCTCAAGAAGACGTAAGGCATTCCAACCTATCTGCGCAGCACTATTCCAAAAAGGAATCTGATTCTCACAAGCTTATCCGTCAGTGCTGCGCTTCTCCAACCCCTCCGGGGAATCGAAATCCTTCTCTATACCCGAAGAAGCCATGCACTACCTCCAAATGTTTCTCCACATCCCTATGGATACAACTGCTGCACCAAGCATCCCCCAGACGGGCGCCTCAAGAAATCAGAGGAGGCTGAGGAAGGACTCAGCTAAGAAACTGCACCTTACAGATGCATCCAACCATGGCAGCTGGGACTGACTCTACCCCTGATCCGCGTCAATATTCCTAAAAGTCTGGGTGATGTATAATAATGACTACTCTTAGGCTATAAGATGTTATACTTGGTGACCTCTCCTAGGTCACTCATTGTGCGTTGTTTGCTATCACTTATGTTTTACTACATGGGTTAATGTTTCCAGTAACCTGTTCTCTCCTGTTATATTCAGCCCACGACAACTTTCCCGAAAACCAGGTGCTTTGATCTCTTTGACGACAACCCCCCGAGTAGGTTTATCTTTCTTTCACCAAATGGTCTGAATTCTTATCTAGGGGCTCCCTTGCAAGATGGTGGTCTGTCTGCCCACCAATGGCGAGATGAAAGAGCACTCTTCAGTGACGATGTTCACTGAGGCGTATGTCACATGAGGAAAAAAGAGAAGTCTAAACCCAATGCGTATGTGTTATGTTAGTAGGTTATAACAACAATTCTATTCCCTCTTGTTCACAGTCAATCCCCTCTTCCCCTGCCCCTCTATCCTTTCCCCCAATCATGCCACACTCTGATGCCCTGTCTATATACTTATACCATCATTCCTCCCAATCAAATACTCCAAAGCTTCAAAACCACACCCATTTCACCCAACATCATCCTTCACATTCATAAAAGTCATATCATGGAATGTGAAAGGCCTCAGATCTCACAACAAACATATGTCTATACTCCGCCACCTACAAAGACTCAAAGCTGATATTGCAGTATTACAGGAGACACACCTCATGGAAGTAGACTTCCCCCATATGAAAAAATTGTGGGTTGGCCAAGTTACAGGATCCCCCTCAACCAAAAGGAAAACGAGGATCTTATTGTTGATCAATATATCTCTTCCTTGTAATATTGTTTCTACCCATACTGACAAAGAAGGCCACCTTTTCACGATCAGACTCAAAACATCTAATCATGAGTGGGCTTTGACGGCAGTATATGACCCAAACTCCCCATCCAAGCAATTTTTCCAACAGCTTACTGCTCACATTGCACCACACCTCCATCTACCCCTCTTAATCAGGGGAGATTTTAACTCAGTAGCCAACACCAGGGAAGACAGACTAGCCCAATCCCCCCGCATCCAACTCTTTTAACTTGCCACCTACCTATCCCAATGGGCAGATAGTCTCGGACTGATCGACTTCTGGAGACTCTCGAATCCATAGGGAATAGATTTCACATTTTTCTCCCCCCCCACACAATTCTCTAGCTAGGATTGACTATTCTTTTATTAATTCACTAATGCTGCCAAATGCCTCAGACCCCTTTATTCACGATATAGCAATTTCAGATCATGCACCAGTCTCTATCAACCTAAAAAATGTTGTTCCCCACAACTCCCTGAGAATCGGAATATTTCGATCATACTTAGCAAAAGACCAAACTCTTAAACAGTTCATCACCGATACTTGGAAGGAGTTTACCCCCACTAACACAGAACATGCCTCCAACCCCAACCTATTCTGGGAGACAGGCAAATCAGTTCTCAGGGGCAGGATTATTTCCTACTCCTCAGCCTACAATAAAAGGCTCTCGGCGAATATCAAATAGCTAGCAACTCTCTACACCAAGCTCATATCAACCTTAGCCGCGACAACTCTCCACCAAACAGGGATGCATGGCGTACGGCCAAATACAAATTTGACCTATGGGCGGGGACACAGGAAAACATTTTTCAAACAGCTTAAGAACACAAATTCCACAAATACGGGAATAAACCGGGCAAACTCCTCTCCCGTTTATGCAAAGGCCCCCACACTCCCTCTCATATAGCAGCACTCAAAGACAACAAAGGCAATTTAACTACATCCCCCAAACAAATAACCAAACCTTCAAGCAATTCTATGCCCCACTGTCACGTACCTGACGGTGGAGTCTGTCTTGTGCAGGGAACAACCGCTCTTGCGCACCCGATTCAAGGACCCCTGGTAGTGGGGACAGAGGCCCAAGAGTGCGGGATGGCACGAGGGCTGGAGGGTCACCGATGACGTAGCGATGCTCCAGGAGACGTGCAGGTAGAAGGATGGTCGTTCAGGCTGGGTCGGCAACAGGCTGGCAGGAAGGTACAAAGGATCAGGCAAAAGAATAGTCAAAGTCCAAGCAAGGTTCGTTAACGGGCGGGCAGCAGAGGTACAAGGGAGCAGACAATCGGATGGTCGTGGGTAGCCGGGGTCGGTGCAGGTAGCAGACAGCAGGTCGGGACAAGCCGGGTCAACAGGAGGCAAAGCAATACGGGAACAGGTATCCAGAGCCGAGGCTTACAGGTCGGGAACGCTGTAGAGCGAGCAGCACTTGGTCTCAGAAGTCTCCAGGCTTAAATAGGCCCATTTGGCGCCAATTTCCGGCGCGTGCGCGCGCACGGGAGCGCGCGCGCACGCGGGCGCGCACGGGAGCGCGCGCACGCGCGCGAATGTGCGCACCACCGCGGAAATGACAGATTTTAGCCAGA
>BLSH010370119.1:188549-206274 GCA_018402905.1 Glandirana rugosa | reverse complement strand
ATTCCCGGTTTCATTTAAAGTGATACACACATTTTGCAGAACAGTGATATGGGTACTCCCGGCTTATTTATACTTTTTTGACACAGTTTGAAGATGATTTTAGAACAGTTCTATGGCCTCTAATGTTAATTAATACTTTTCAGACCCATTTTGAAGATGATCTCCATTTTTGCATTTTTTATGTTTTTATTTTTTTTTTAAATATTTAAAGTTATTTTCCTGTCCCCATTTCTTTGTGGGGCACTTGTCCCACCCTTACCCACATTTTCCTTCCTTTTGCAGACCTCTAGGACCTTCCTGGGCTTTTTTACAGCATTTTTATGATTTTTCATTAAAATTACCAGAACCCCGGACCCGAACCCGGACTTTTTTTGAAAAGTCCGGGTCCGGGTCCGGGTCCGGGTCCCGGACACCCCAAAGTTCGGTACGGACCCGAACTTTACAGTCCGGGTTCGCTCAACTCTATTAGCAAGTAAGAGAGAACAAAAAAGCAATTAAAGAGAAAAAGGTTTTATTTTTTTTAAAAGAGGGAGGGTGAAGGAGGCGGAAGAGAGGACCTTGTAAAAAAAGTTCAGCTTTAAGAAAACTAAAGTTTCACTGTAAGTAACATGTCAACCTTATGATGCTAAGGATTCATTCACTTGGCAGCACTTCAATACAAATAAAAACTATGACTTTGTTGTTCTTGCTAAGTAAATTTCAGTGGAACTAAGTTTAAAATTATGTATGTATTATGAGAATGCGACAATGTGAAAAATTAGACTTCTTTGAAGGCATAGAGAGAAATATTTTACAGCAGACGCTGCTCTACATTCAGTGGTTTTGATGTAAAATCAACTGCTATACAATTAATTATTGAGATAAAGTAACAACTTACCAAGAACATTGGACACATTTATCAAGGCATCAGACAAATAGTGATAATCCCTCTTCCATGGATATAGATTTTTACAGATTGCACCCTAGTTTGTGTCTTATGCTTCCGCACCAATGGTGATGGGTCTTAGACAGAACAGGATGTGAGGGGAAATTCCTCTAGACCTAGAGGGTATACAACACTATTAATCTGATTTTTTTTCTAGCAGAGCAAGGAAAGTTTATAACATTTGTCAGGATTTAAGTGCTGTCTGTGGCCCCTATAGGCAGGTTTCCCCTTACTTCCTGTTGTGGTGAAGGACTTCAGACAGAACAGGAAAAGAGAAATCCCCTGGATGTAACGAAACATTTACAACCTCACAGAAGTTCCAACCCTTCTTAACTCTATTCAAAATAAAAAAGTTTTACCTGGAGTTGAGCTTCTAAGAACTTTTGGGTATTGTTCACACCAGCCACTGTGTTACAACCCAGCAACTGGTGTGTGTTGCAATGTGGAGATATGGCTGCAGTGCTGATGCACTGATAACGGTGCATCGCACTGTTCACTTTTTTTTAATTAACTTTATTAATATGCAACAGTGACATTTGATAAAGCTTTAGTGGCCACTGCGCAGTGTGAAAGACACCAATCGCACAATCACACATTATAGCCCCCAGGCCCATAGGAGACAAGGTATTTTGCCTATTCTTGCCATGGGACTGTGCTGGAATAGCCAACCAAAGTGGTCCCACCACACTTGGTGTGAACATACCCTTAAACATTCCCAGGATACACACCTTAAACCCCAATATATTCACACGACAAGCTAGAGTACCTCTTCATTCTCTTCAGCAGATGGGGATGGTCAGTCCTTTCTTCTGCATAAACTGGTGCTCACAATGAAAGATGTGCATGTGGATCAATGCAGTTTTTTTGTGAGCCCAGGCTGCATTATGACACACTGCCAGGGGGTGTGGGGTGTGTCATTGACAATGGAGCTCAAGGGAATTTGCTTGAATTCTGCTGTGTGTTATTCAGTCTGGAAGAGGACCCATGCTGGGTGACAGAGCAGGATAGTGCTGTATTGTTGTTGACTTATTTTTGCCAGGGAATGAAGTGGCCAAAAGAAAGAAAAAATGGGGTTATACTTTAAGAAATACTAAATTCTCCAACACTGACCATTGTACATAGAATATGGTTGTTGAACAATAGCTCTTTATATTTGGGAGCATGCCCCAAAAGACAAAAAAATATTACTTGGCAGCACTTTGTGCATTCAGTGAATGCTGTTCCTAATCACCCTAACTGCATTGAAGGTCATATATCCACTTGAACTTAGTTTTTCAGATAGACACAAAAAAGACCAAAACTAAAAGAGACACAAAGTATACTAAATATAGCATAGAGGATCTTTTAACGACTCAGAGTACATAACCGAATATGGAAACTGAACAGTTACTGCTGACTTATGATGTATGCTAAATGGCTTGTCATCCTGGAATGCTAAGACAAGCTAATTGAATTTAACTTGGGCTTCACAGAATGACTGATTCCAGACAGATGCATGGCGTATTTAACTTCTTAAACAATATACAGTATACAATATTTCCTTCCTATAGTCACCACCTACTGGAAACTTTGAGACTATGTCATATGACTGTAAAGAGACAGTACCTCATCTATAGACATGCATTTTCTTTTAAGGGGCGGTGTTCGTTTATAATCCTTGATAAGACAGAAGCATTAATAGATCTGGCTGATATACAAACTAGAATATATTTCCATTGAGCATTCATCTAAAATTTTACTAAAAGTGAATTTAGTGTTGTTTTTATTAATTTAATTTGCTTGCTGCCCCTTATTTGCAAGGTTTTAAATGTATGCATGGGTTTTTTGGTTGGCTCTTCCTCTGGTATCTGTCAAGCATAATGACAGCCTTGCCGAACAATTCCTTTGATAAAGGCCATGCCAGGAAAAGTCACGTAGAGTTTGTATTGCTCCTTTAAATGTCTATGTTTCTATAGCTAATAAGAGAACACAGAAGCAAAAAGCACAATAACTGGGCTTCTTTACTAAGCGAGAGGTCCAACATTGACATGCAACTGTAGCTGGCCCATGCACTTGTATAATTGAAAAACTATAAAAAGGACAGACCTAGATGTATGTCATTGAAAAATAGACATTTAAATATTGTGAAGATTCTGCATCAAGGGTAGAGCTTCAAAGATGCAGTCCACTCTCCAGCTTGCATTTTAAGGCTTTCCACCTACTTTTAATCAACAATTGTTCCTTACAAGAGGTTTTTTCTTGTAGAGTTTTTTTGGCATATCATCAGTACAATAGAAAAATACTTTTCCTAGCAGACTCCATGGCAGCATACATTTGGGTAGCCCTGCCCTTGCTCCTACCCCATAAATGTTCCTACCTTTTGGAAGTATCAGCGGCCTAGTCTCCTGGGAGTGTGTAGGCTTCGTGGACTCCCTGTGAAAGGGCACCAGGAATATTTATAGGGGGATGACATGTCTTCCATTAAGTCTGATATGGCTCATTGTGTGGTGTAGCTAACTTCTTTATACTGTTAATATCTATCCATAAGCTTTCTGTTGGCTATGATTTAAAACCTACTTTTTTTTTGGCATCCTACCCTTGTTTTTTTGGGCTAGTTAGTACCCAAATGTATGCTGCCATGGAGTCAGTCGGGAAAACTGAAAATTTCCTATCAAATACTTACCGTAATTTTTCTTTTCCTGATAGACTCCATGGCAGCAGGAGTTTCCTCCCAGTGTCTGGAGTAGGCTAGTTACGGAATGCGGCTTCTGGCTCAGCCTGAAAATATATGGGAGTGGGGTCCTATGGGGTAGGAGTGAGGGCAGGGCGTAGGCTGCCATGGAGTTCATCAGGAAAGGAAAATTATGGTAAGTATTTGATAGGAAATTTTCTGTTTTTAATTTGGTGCACTCAGACTTTAAGTCTGTCTCCGCACAGACTCAATCTTTATCTGTCTCATGTGACCTTCTGGTCAGAATGCCTGTCTCTCATGTCAGAACAAATGAAAAAAAAAAAAATCTGCTTTTGTACATGTTTGCCAGGGTAGTGCCGAGCCTCCAAAAGCTATTTGTTTGACAATCTCCTTCCTATTAGCCTAGAAAATGGCCATTGATGATTTTTAACATTTGCCTTCTGTTAACTTCCATGGGGTTCAGGTTCTGTACCTGAACTTCAGTAAAGTGTGCCAAACTTGCCTCAAAGAAAAAACAGGTGTGTTCAATTCACAAAAGCAGTCACAAGAACAAAGGGGAGTGTAAGAGAACTGTGGTCTCAGGTGCATTTGCAGAGCTAGATTAGTGGTGCCCCACACCTGGAAACTGCGAGGAAATTACAAGAACAACAAAAGCCCTGCAGGATGGGTTAGAGGGGGTGAAGGTTACAAAAGGGAGATCATATTTTACCCAGTGAGGGGCTTTAATCATGTCGAATATACTGGATTCCTTTTTACAGTACTATACTTTGTTTTTAAACACAAAAGCTTGTGAAATGCTCAAGCAGAATTTCACCCTCCACCCTAATATTTTTTTTTAAATAACTCTGCTTACCTGGTGGTGTGTTCTGCACATTTCAGATACTCACCCCCCAATGGATCCAGCATTGTCCACCTGAGATTCTCTTCTCGCAGCGCTCAGTGCCACGCCATCATGTTTCACTGTGACGTAATCAATAGGCTGCCAGCTGTTCTGGGTTCAACCGGCACGCCTCTCCATGACTTACTGATAGGCCTGATCCCTCCTCCTTTCTTGGATGAAAGGCTATGCCTCCTGGGATATGTGATGTACATATCCCAGGAGGCAAAGGGAGCATGGTGTATGTCATTTGCCTTACAATACAATTTTGGAGGGCGTAGAACAGCATTAAGATTGTTTATTAATAATATCAAATTATAGTTAAAAATGTACATGTTTATTTTTGGATCGTGTGTATATTTTAGAGAAGAAGCTTTCAGTGAAGAAAGAGGTGCACGGAAAGGGGTCAAGAAGGTTATGTTGGTTGTAACAGATGGTGAATCTCATGATGGTTATCGATTGCCTGATGTCATTGCTGATTGTGAAAAGGATGGCATTGAAAGATATGGTGTTGCTGTAAGTCTATACTAAATGTGTATGTACATATGCAACTTAACTATATAATCCTATTTATCTGATAAACATGTCTTATGGTGAAAAGTTGTGCCATAACAAATTTGTAGTCCTTGTTAGTAACCAAACTGGTGAAAAGCAGATTCCTGTATATATCTGTATATGATTGGATATTTAAAGTGCATAGTTTCACAATTTTGTGAAGATTCTCAATTCCTTTAGTAAATCATTCCATATACATCCACATTAAGGTGTATACAAACCCACCATAATGCATAGGTCCCAACTGTCCCTGATTTGGAACAAAGTCCCTCTGTCCCTCTTTCCTCCTCATTTGTCCCTCATTTTGGTCCGATCTATAGAGTTGTATATAAAATGCACTACTTGTCTATCAAAAAGTGTTTCCCAGTGCTAAACCTTTCATCCAATTTCTAAATTGCTACATTTGTAAATTTCAACAGTCAGTATAAAGGAATAGTAGTGGTAAAAAAAGCACTTGTGGGTTTAACTAATCATTTTTTTTTTATAATTCTCGCTAGATATAGGGACTGCATTAGTTCTCTCTTTATTCTGACTCTTCTTTCCTTTTCTTCACCTTTCTGTGCTAGTGTGACAATGGCCACTTACTGTGCTGTATCTATAGGGGAGCAGTGTTGTCACACTATAACAGGAAGTGTGTTAGGACCACAGAATGCCTCTACAGACCCTAAAGGAGTTAATAGTTATGGTTTTCATGTACTTTAATAATGTAGGGCCTGTGGCATACTCAAATAAATAACATAGCAGCATAAACACCCCATGGAGAGACAGACTTTAATGGTATTGGCTGAGGTAAACTATGCATGAGACATGGGGTTCCAATGAACAGTCTTAGCAGGTTTTCACTTTTATTCAGCAAGGCGACAGTTCTCAATACAGAAGGGCATTGTACAGCAAGTCCATAGCTTGATGCAAACAAAACCTCTGCTTGTGTGAACAACTAACTAAATTCAGGTCGGTTGTAGACTAACAGGGTGCACCTAATGGGTTCTCCAATACAAGCAGGCTGCTCTTGTACCTTTTAGTGCTTTGTCAGCACTCAACCCTTTCACCCAGCAGCAGATTTCCATGGCAGAGAGACCAAGAGAGAGAGAGAAAGTCCTGAACATCAGTCAGCACAGCTCAAATGTACAATGGTCTTTGGACAGCTAAGACTAAAAATGAAGGCCTGGTTACCAAGTAAGATGTGGACCGAGGAATGACGACTTATTCCCACCAGTGTTGCCACCCTACCAGATTGAAATTTACTGACACGACACCCAAAATTTACCGATACAGCCAATTTTTTACTGGCATTTCCAAAAGTTACAAAATTACAGTTTCAAGTGCAGTTTTAAGTGCAAATTTCAGTATTTAGGCTACAAGCACGTTCAATATGCCATTAGCAATGTGATTTAAGGTAGATATTAAAGCAAAAAACATATTTCTTATTTTATTTTCAATTAAGTAAGCAAGTATCTCAGGGACAAGACTAAGGAGGGCAAGAAATTAGAATGGGTGGCACAGACACATGAAAATGACTCTCACAGTGACACTGACCGTAGGTTACAGCAGCACAGATGATGATGACACTTCACCATCCCGCAGACCTGCACATGAGGCTCGGCGTCCTTGCACCATGACATCACAAGACACACTCAGGCACCGCCTCTGCCAGACCTGCCCCCCACCAGTGCTGCCTAAAAACACTGTAGCAGGCGCTTGGATGGTCTTGGTCAGCTCAGGACTGGAACTGCGCATGCGCTAAATGTCACAGCCATATTTTTGCTGCCAGTAAAAAAACTGACGGTTGGCAATACTGATTCCCACCCAAAGCTCTGTAAAGCCTCCAGGCTCTAGGGCCCAGGACAGAACTTATTAAGAACAGGAAATGACTGTGATATTGCTGTAAACATTAAAAAATGCAACAAAAAAAGTACAAAGGTGTAAAAAAAACAATGTATAGGGCTTTGTGCATGTATTGCATTAATGTTTGTAATAATGTATTATCATTTTAGATTCTTGGGTACTACAACAGAGGAAAAATAAATACAGAAAAACTGATCAATGAGATTATGTCTATTGCAAGTGACCCAAAAGAGAAACACTTCTTTAATGTGTCGGATGAGTTGGTTCTTTCAACAATTGCGGAATCACTTGGAGAACGGATATTTGCTCTTGAAGGTACTGAAAACAAAAGTAAAATTATGTGGGCTGCCACAATTTAGCTACTACTACACTTTCCAAATATCTAATTGATCCATGTCTATACTTCCTCTCTTTGCTCAAGCCCTTCACTTAACACTTACAATTTACTACTAGCATTTAAAAGTAAAGAGCATCTAAAGTCAAAACCAATTTTTTCATTTGGATTGAGTGGGGAAGTCTTAAGCCAACCATCGATGGATCGACATTCAGCTAGTTCAGCAGCATCTCTTGATCAACTTCTGTACAACCAGCCTGTCAGGTTTAATTCGCTCAGTTAGTGCAGCCGGCTATAGCCAGCAACACTGATCATTGTTTTCTGATGGTGGGCAAGGCTCCCTGCTATAAGAATACAATAGTTCTATGGGAAGGATTCCTTCATCAGCACAGAGTGTGGGAATTGAATCATTTTTTAATGGGGGGAATGCAGCATGTATGCCTTAGCCCTATTGCTGCCACAGCAACACCAGTACTATCATTTAAACAAAATACGGGTTGCTTTAACAGACAAGAGGTTGCTTATGTAGCACACCCCCTAAAGAGCCATAGATAACTGGGATCCCCACCCTGCACAGTCAGGCACACTGAATCACAGGCACTCAGAGTCAGAGAACAGTCCATGACTTTGTTTTTTTTTTATTTATTGAGAGATAATAACTTGGATAAGGATGGGAGATTTTGGGATGCCCACTTGACTTCAGAAACAACTTCAGGGACAACTTTTCCTATATACAGCTCTATATACAGCTCCTCTCTTCCTCCAGCACTCACTTGCTTGCAGAAACCAACGGGAACACTGTAAGGATCTGACAATCACTCAGTCAGATTAAAGGCAAAAACCCATTACAGGCAGGAACCAGATGCCCCTTGGTTGTGTGGGAAAGTTCAGTGTCCAGCTTACAGTACTCCTGTGGCTGCTGATCCCAGCACCCCCTCTTCAGGCACTGCCAACCCACCTGGCTGAAGCTGCCTCTTTCACTAGCCCTGCAGGATAATTTCTCCCCACAGTCCTCCAGACTGACACTCTCCAGCCCACCTGACTTACTCCCAGGAGAACTCCCAGACATGCTGATCTGCTCCTGCTGTCCTCTCTCCTTGATCCCAGGCCTCCAGGAAGGGATTCCTCCATGTTTTGTGGCAGGAACCTTCCAAAACCCGAGCCCCAGGCCCAAGGTCACCCCCACCCCGATTAGGGGCACCCTCAAGGCCACCAACAGCCTCCTCAGCATCTCCATCTTCCACCCGGCGACACCTGTGCTGGTGACAGTTGTCAAGCAGGGATTTCCTCACTCTTCTTGTTGTGTCTCCAGGTCATGAAGTAAGATAAATCTTCAGCAAAGCACAGACTACAACAAAACTGTAGAAGTGCTAATTATATACAGTATATAACGCATATTCTTACAAATGTACATTCTTGCTCTCCCTTGTTGAGACACATTCACCAAAAGAAGAACTTTTAGGGTTTCTAACCTTACCCTGCTTCATCAAAAGATTTGATTTGTTTGGCTTTAGGTATACTTTAATCTTACTGTTTTTATTACTGGGATTCATACTCTCTATTTGTCCCGGGGACCACTGTTACCAGGACTGAAAGTGAGGGCAAATTTAAAATTTGGAGTTTTAAGTGGGTTAGGAATAGAGGGAAATCTTCCAATGTGGACACTTTGGAGGGGTCTTCAATCACATCCTTTTGTGTGATGAGACAGGAAGGGCAAGTAAATCTCAGGAAAGGAAAGGAAAGGAAAGGAAAGGAAGGGGAAGGAAAGTAAATCTCAGGAATGGAAAGGAAATCTCAGAAAAGGAAAGGAAAGGAAAGTGAAGGGAAGAGAAGGAAATGAAAGGGAAGGAAATCAAAGGAAAGGAAAGGAAAGTGAAGGGAAGAGAAGGAAATGAAAGGGAAGGAAATCTCAGGAAAGGAAAGGAAATATCAGGAAAGCAAAGGAAAGTAAATCTCAGGAAAGGATAGGGAAAGGAAAGGAAGGGGAAAGGAAATCCCAGGAAAGGAAAGGAAAGTAAATCTCCGGAAAGGAAAGTAAATCTCAGGAAAGGAAAGGAAAGGAAAGGAAAGGAAAGGAAAGGAAAGGGAAGGCTTTAGATTCAGTTTTACAAATGTACATGTGTAGTTTTTAATACTCAGCATAATAAATGCAAAAGAAAAAAAAAATGAAATAGATATACTGTATATACATACACACTATACATTTGATTAACAGTTATGGGCATGCTGCCAAATACTTCCATCAGAAGGCGTGGATGATGGGGAGTTATGAGCCCCACCTTAGATTTCTCCCAGGGCTCATTCTCCTCTGGAATCACCCTTGGACCGGGCCTTTTGTAGTAGAAGGGTCCTTGAAGTGTTTACATTATTATTATGCTTTAATTACATGGATATGTTATGAAGCCCAGCTTTCCCATTGCATTTTGAGCGGACATTTAATTAAGTGACTCCTATTATATTTTGCTCTGATTGAGAAGCTCAGTATTTCCAGAGAGAGTTACAACAAAAATCAAGTTTTCTGCAACAGCTTAAAACATGTTATTTTAAACAAAAGTCTGTGTGAATATGCTTCCTGCGGTTACATCATAAGAAAATGTCAGAGTACTGTTTAAGAGGAAGATAAAACAATGTTTTACTCTATGTAGGTCTCTGGAGGTTTATGTCATTTCTCATGTATAGGTCTAAGGAGGAAGAGACAAGCTAAAGGTCTTGGGAAAGCATTTCTGATGGTAAATGAATGTCAGGCTTGTGGATAACTTTCAAGTCTCAGTTTTCATATTTCTAAAAAGGAGCAAATAGTCACCAAGCAATGCGTAAACTTCAATGCTGTACAGTAATTCTAATAAACCCTGTCATAACTAGGGGTCAAGCCTAGGTACCCAGACCAAATTTAACAGTCAGCATGACAATAATTCTATTACTAATTTGCATACCTAAATAATGTTTATATTTTTTAACCGCTTCAATACCGGGCACTTTTACCTCCTTCCTGCCCAGGCTAATTTACAGCTTTCCACGCTCTCACACTTTAAATGACAACTACTCATGCATTGGTCATGCAACATTGTACTAAAACAACGTTTTTATTATTTTTTGAGACAGACAGAGCTTTCTTTTAGTGGAATTTGTTCACCACTTATTTTATTTTTTTGCAATATAAGAACAATAAAAAAAAAAAAAAATTGGAAAGAAAGCACATTTTTTTTACAATTTTATACAATTTTGTTATATACATGTTATTTGCTATTATACAATTTTGCAAATCAGTAATTTTTCTGCTACATACTTTACACTGATAGGCTGTATTGATGGCGGCTGTGAAGATTAGACTGATAGGCTGCACTAATGGCTACTATGACAGGTACACTGATAGGCTGCACTGATGTTGGCTGTGATGGGTACACTGTTAGGCTGCACTGATGGCAGCTGTGATGGGTAGACTGATAGGCTGTACTGATGGCAGCTGTGAAGGATACACTGATAGGCTGCACTGATGGTGGTTGTAACGGGTAGACTGATAGGCTGCACTGATGGCAGCTTTGACGGGTACACTGATAGGCTGTACTTATGGTGGCTGTGATGGGTAGACTATTTATATTTATATTTTTTTACAATTTTAAACTGATTAGCACTGTCAACTTCATGCTGCAGTGGCATCTACAGTGCAATCTGCATGCTGAAGGCTTATTTTGTCATTGAAGCCTCCAACCTGCATGTGATCACTAAGTCAAACCTTGTCATAGCCTGCTTTCTTATCATCAATGGGGACTGAAACTGTGCAGTGATTCCTAAATTGAGAGCCACCAGCTGCTCAAAGTGTCGTCTGGAGACATACAGTATCTCACAAAAGTGAGTACACCCCTCCTATTTTTGTAAATATTTTATTCTATCTTTTCATGTGACAACACTGAAGAAATGACACTTTGCTACAATGTAAAGTAGTGAGTGTACAGCTTGTATAACAGTGTAAATTTGCTGTCCCCTCAAAATTACTCAACACACAGCCAATAATGTCTAAACCGCTGGCAACAAAAGCGAGTATACCCCTTATTGAAAATTTTCAAATTGGGCCCAATTAGCCATTTTCCCTCCCCGGTGTCATGTGACTCGATAGTGTTACAAGGTCTCAGGTGAAAAAGATATTTGGAGGAATCTATGAGTGCAACGCCAGATGGGTCCAATCCAATAAGAAGATATGAAAAAAGAAAAAAAGATGCTGGTACAGCACTCTGCCCCCATTTAGGATTGATGCGGACACATCTGGTATATTATAATAAAAAAGATTTTATTCCAATATACAATTTTATACAAATTACAAAGGAGAAGTTGCAATACAAATAAAAGACCACAATATTCTATAATAGGATCTACAATATATAGTACAATTGGAGACCATAAAGAGATCTATATAGTAAAGTATACCCAGCAACCACGTGAAGAGGTAGAGAACCTAATCCTTATCCAAAATTGATGGGACTGGTCCAAGGCTGGATCACGTGTGCAAACCTGACATGTTTCGGACTATAGGTAAGTCCTTCTTCAGAGGTATATATGCATGGGTTAAAATATAGTTTTCTACAAAGTAAGAAAATAAATTGATTACTCATTATAATAATACTTCACATTGACAGTTAATATTTGTTAGTTCATATTACTGGGCATATGGTATGGCAAACAAGACAGTATACTCTCATAGTATTCCAAAAACAGAGCCAAAGCAATCATCATCCATGGATCCATGGACCCACACAACAGTTAGTAAAAGATCCAAGTTGGAGAAATTTCAAGAGACTATTGTACAGGAAGGTTCAAAAGGGTCCTGGGTGTGACGGAGTACATTCGCAAATCTACTATAGAAACATACAAAAAGGCCTTTTATACACTGGTTGTTAGAGCGTACCATACCAAAATAATTACTAAGTCTACGTGGGAATTTATCAGAACAGCGTTTCCAAGGGAAGCTACATTTTATGCGCTTCCCAAGGTGCACAAAAATTCTGCCAATCCACCTGGCAGACCCATCGTCTCCGGTAATGGTAGTCTTACCTGAGTAGGTTTGTGGATGGTTTCCTTTAACCCTTGGTGGAGGAGCGGCCCTCCTCTAAACTAGTGTTTTTGGAATACTATGTGAGTATACTAGCAAAATCACATAGTCAGCAAGCCAACCAGTAGCGCTAAAGTAGAGAATATGAAGATGTTAACAAGTCCGTTTCTATATACAAAGGTCATGAAAACAGGGTGTCCCAGTCTGCAGAGTCCCAAGAGATATATATATATGGAGGTCTATATTTCAAAGTCCATCACCGAACACCACGTGACCATCAAAGAGCGTCCCTCAGGACAGATCCTTACCAAAAGATGTGTGCTAGGCACTCTCATGCACTAGCAGAACTCACGTGTTGTGCTTCTATATATGCACCAGCTGGTCTCAACCTCCACTCAGACGGGTCTCCACACATAGGATAAAATATAAGAAAATCGCACCATAGTGTAAAATCCTTAAAGCTTTTTATTTGTAAAATATTAAAACTGCAAGAAGTTCACACATATATAAAGCCTTAGAGGTAACCCCCCAATGTGCAGACTCTTACCAGATGCAGTAAATCAAAGAGCATATCCCACAGGCTGTATAACTCTGCAAGCACACACCGTCCCAGGACATCTTCACAGCCCTTCGGCGGCGTTCCTCCCCTCCACTCTAATCTCCCCGTCCAGCAGTGAGCATCTCATATTCATTTAGATACACCTGGCGCGGATTGGGACTACTAAGGTGACTAGGTATCTGGGTTCGCTATTTAGTACCTTGCTGTGGCCTATGTGAGTATACTGTCTTGTTTGCCATACCATATGCCCAGTAATATGAACTAACAAATATTAACTGTCAATGTGAAGTATTATGATAATGAGTAATCAATTTATTTTCTCACTTTGTAGAAAACAATATTTTAACGCATGCATATATACCTCTGAAGAAGGACTTACCTATAGTCCAAAACATGTCAGGTTTGGACACGTGATCCAGCCTTGGACCAGTCCCATCAATTTTGGATCAGGATTAGGTTCTCTACCTGGTCACGTGGTTGTTGGGTATACTTTACTATATAGATCTCTTTATGGTCTCCAATTGTACTATGTATTGTAGATCCTATTATAGACTATTGTAGTCTTTTATTTGTATTGCAACTTCTCCTTTGTAATTTGTATAAAATTGTATATTGGAATAAAATCTTTTTTATTATAATATACCAGATGTGTCCGCATCAATCCTAAATTGGGGCAGAGTGCTGTACCAGCATCTTTTTTTCTTTTTTTAAGGTCTCAGGTGTGAATTGGGAGCAGGAGTGTTAAATTTTGTGTTATCGCTCTCACTCTCTCATACTGGTCACTGGAAGTTCAACATGGCACCTCAGAAAAGAACTCTCTGAGGATCTGAAGAAAAGAATTGTTGCTCTACATAAAGTTGGCCTAGGCTATAAGAAGATTGCCAAGACCCTGAAACTGAGCTGCAACACGGTGGCCAAGACCATACAGCGGTTTAACAGGACAGGTTCTATGGTCAACCAAAGAAGTTGAGTGCATGTGCTCAGTGTCATATCCAGAGGTTATCCTTGGGAAATAGACATATGAATGCTGCCAGCATTGCTGCAAACGTTGAAGGGGTGGGGAGTCAGCCAGTCAGTGCTTAGACCATATTCCACACACTGCAACAAATTGGTCTGCATGGCTGTCATCCCTCTTCTAAAGATAATGCACAAGAAAGCCCACAAACAGTTTGCTGAAGACAAGCAGATTAAGGACATGGATTACTGGAACCATGTTCGGTGGTCTGATGAAGCCAAGATAAACGTATTTGGTTCAGATGGTGTCGTGCGTGTGTGGCGGCAACCAGGTGAGGAGTACAAAGACAAGCGTGTCTTGCCTACAGTGAAGCATGGTGGTGGGAGTGTCAGGGTCTGGGGCTGCATGAGTGCTGTCAGCACTGGGGAGCTACAGTTCATTGAGGGAACTATGAATGCCAACATGTACTGTGACATATTGAAGCAGAGCATGATCCCCTCGCTTCGGAGACTGGGCTGCAGGGCAGTATTCCAACATGATAACAACCCCAAACACACCTCCAAGACTGCCACAGCATTGCTAAAGAAGCTGAGGGTAAAGGTGATGGACTGGCCAAGCATGTCTCCAGACCTAAACCCTATTGAGCATCTGTGGGGCATCCTCAAATGGAAGGTGGAGGAGCGCAAGGTCTTTAACATCCACCGGCTCTGTGATGTCTTCATTGAGGAGAGGAAGAGGACTCCAGTGGCAACCTGTGAAGTTCTGGGGAACTCCATGTACAAGAGGGTTAAGGCAGCGCTGGAAAATAATAGCGGCCACACAAAATATTGACACTTTGGGCCCAATTTGGACATTGGGCGTGTACTTACTTTTGTTGTCAGCGGGTTAGACATTAATGGCTGTGTGTTGAGTTATTTTGAGAGGACAGCAAATTTACACTGTTATACAAGCTGTACACTCACTACTTTACATTGTAGCAAAGTGTCATTTCTTCAGTGTTGTCACATGAAAAGATAGAATAAAATATTTACAAAAATGTAAGGGGTGTACTTACAGATCCCCAACATGGAGGAATATGATGGGGAAGCAATAATACACATATGGTGGGCAGAAGGAGTAAAAATAAAATTGTTTAGTCGCAAAAAAAGTTTTGGTCCACCAAAAATAAATTATTTAATTATGAAAAGGTGCATTAAAACACCTGCTAAATATGGTGAATTTGCTGCAATTACATATTTTATTAAAGTATAACTAAAGCCAAAACATTTTGTTTTTGTAGTTTTGAATAGAGTAGAGAGAGTTTAGAACCCCTGTCAGGTTTGTATTGCTGTCTGTGCCCTGGTTATGGAGATTCACCCTCTCTGTGTGTCCTGTTTCCCTTTATCACCAAAAGTGAAATTAAAAGAAAATCACAAATCTTGTGGTGTCCCCAGAACAGAAATAGCGGGGGAATCATTCATTAGGGACACTAGTTCTGAAGACCCTGATGACAACCAAGGATTCCCTCACTTTGGACGGATTTATTCTCACTTCCTGTTTTGGCTATCGGACAGGAAGTGAAGGCAATCTACCCAAAGGGACATAGATGTCAAAAATGACAGGGGTTATACTCCCTTACTTTATATGAAATTAAAAAAAAGTTTTTGCCTTTTGTTCTACTTTAACCATCCGCTAAAAATAAAAAAATAAAATAACACCACATTTACTATATACAAAACAGAGAAATAATGGGCATTTTAAAGGTGCTAAAGTCAGTACTCCACAAATAGCATTTTAATATATAAAAAAAAAGCACAGCAGCTTTGTTGCTTGTAGGATTAATATCCAACTGTTCTGCATTGTGACCCGGGACATATTTTTGCCAGTATTGAATGAGTACGTGTCCCCCTGCCCCCCCCCCACCTCGTTCTCTGGATGGCCTGTACATACTTGTGTCATAATTGAAGCGGGGCTCTACTTATTCTCCCCCCCACTTTTCTATCTTGAAGAGGGAGGCCTTTCACCTATGTGAAAACCTGACAAACACAATTTACAGTTGTGGAATCCTGGAAGTGCCTCTCTCCCACCTGTGCCTAAGGTATTTAAGTATGGCAACTGTCCTTTCTATGGTCACTAATGGAATCCTGGGTTAGTCCTTTCCCTGCCTTGATGCATGACGTTTTTAAATTTGATTGATTCTTCTGAGCACCCTGCGTTTGCAACACTCATAAGACTCCAGAAGAAGCCATTTTTGGTGAAACATGTAGAGCTGAATTTGCTGCATTAGTGCTCAAGCTGCACGTTCTTCTGTGATGGTTTTAATATGTGTATTTTGCTGTTTTTTTACGTTTTTGTAACTATAATAAAATTGTTTTTTTATTATATGTCAAGATGTTATTTGTGTAATATTGACTCTAGCACCTTTAAAATCCCCATTATTTCTCTATTTTGCATATATCTCTTTGTGATGCGGTGCCCTTGATCCCCATCACACCGTGCAGTTTCAATACACCACATTTATTGTACTACTAACAAAGAATTTTTGGTCACCATGCACAACATAGTATATGGTGCCCACAAAAGTCTATACAGCATAAATAATGATGACCATATTTATACAACCCAGTGTAAGATGGCCAACAATATCTCAGAAAGATTGCTGCAAATGTCTAACTGGATGGTATGACAGCTTTGTTTCTCAGTATAAATACAGTATATTGGATGGGGAGGAAGCAGTGAGCTTTACACTGGTCATAATATTAAGTATCACAATTCAGAATAGTCATACCTGTAAAAAAGCTTACTCTTCTCACTGCCAGCACAGTCAGAATGACTGCTGTGTGGAAGTCCCCAGCTGAGGTCCAATGGTAAACCAATACTTCTGTGAGTGTTGGCCTCCTGGATCTATGCAGTGTTCAGTAGTTCCGGTGTTGACCGTCATCTCATTACTGTAATCAGTAGTGATGTGGAAGGAGGAAACCACAGAACTCTACGTATTTCCTCCGAAGTGTTCTGACAGCACGGACAGGGTAAAGGTAAGTATTCTCTTGCTTTTGTCCAGATATATCTATTGTATACTGTGATGGTAATGTCAGAGTTCATTTAAAGTGATTTCTCAAAAACATTGTCACAATTGCAGTAGTTCAAGGTTGTCACTGTCTGAATTAACCACTTCAGCCCCGGAAGGATTTCACACTTTAGGACCAGAGCACTTTTTGCGATTTGGCACTGCGTCGCTTTAACTGACAATTGCGCAGTCGTGCGACATTATACCCAAACAAAATTTGCGTCCTTTTTTCCCATAAATAGAGCTTTCTTTTGGTGGTATTTGATTGCCTTTGCGTCATTTCTGATCGCCGCTATAAACAAAAGAAGAGCAACAATTTTGCAAAAAAAACCAAAATGTCTTACTTTTTGCTAAAATCCAAATAAAAAAAAAATATAAAAAAACATTTTTTTCATCGGTTTTGGCCGATTTATATTCTTGCTCATATTTTTGGTAAAAAAAAATCGCAATCGGCGTTTATTGATTGGTTTGCACAAAAGTTGCTGCGTTTGCGGACGATGAGAATTCATTTCTAGGGTTTTTATTTCTTTTTTAATTTTTTACTAGTAATGGCAGTGATCTGCGATTTTTAGCGGTACTGCGATATTGCAGTGGCCATGTCGGACCATTTTCACACTTTTTTGGTACCATTGGCATGTATACAGTGATCAGTGCTATAAAAATGCACTGATTATTGTGTAAATGTCACTGGCAGTGAAGGGGTTAACCTGAAGGGGGTGCTCTAAGGGTTAACAGTGTTCCCTGGGTGTGTTCTAACTGTATTGGTGCTGGGCTAACAGGGGGAAGGGAGTGATCACGGCTTTCATATACAGGAAGCCTGTGATCACAGCCCTTCCCCCGCTGTCAGAACGGAGATCCGTGTTTACATACACGGATCTCCATTCTCTCACTGCGGGGGGGCCATCGCGGGTAGC
>BLSH010370119.1:145171-175641 GCA_018402905.1 Glandirana rugosa | reverse complement strand
GGTATGTGAAATCTCTAATTTCTGCTATCTGTCCTCAGAGCAACAGCACAGACAGCAGTAGTAAAGTAATCTATCTCAGGATGCAGGATCAGGTCTTAAAATGGCTAAAATCTGTCCCTCACGCCGTCAGCTACCTTTCCCTATACTAACCCAAGGAGCATGTGACTGCAGCACTGTGACTCCAGCTTATAAAGAGGCTGGGTCACATGATGCACCGGCCAATCACAGCCATGCCATTAGTAGGCATGGCTGTGATGGCTTCTAAGGGCAAACCAGTGAAACGCTTGTTGATTGGCTGCCCTGCAGCTTCTCAACACGTGGAGTAAAATAGCAGAACCCCGGACCGAACCCGAACGATTTTTGAAATGTCCGGGTCCGGGTCCGTGCCACGGACACCCTAAAGTTCGGTACGGACCCGAACGTTACAGTCCGGGTTCGCTCAACACTAGTCAGGAGTGTCTAGTTCTCTTGCTGCATCACAGCTGCTGGTCTCATTCCAGCATCCTAGTTTTGGCTGTGATATATTCTCTCTCTCTGTCCACCTTCAAGCAGTGTTGCCAACTTACCCCAGCGTTTTTTACTGGCAAAACATGGAAAATTTACTGGCGGAGCACATTTTTTACTGACAACCTGAAAAATAACTGAAATCCTATTAAAAACTAAGACAATTGATATTTAAACACAACATGGAAACACTGACAATACCCATATCAAGTAATTTGCCCGGTTTACACTTAAAAAGTCAGCACAGCATGACAAATTATCAGACTCTGATATTTATAGACATTTGTAAAAATCACTGATTTTTACAAACTGTCAGTAAATTTGCTGGCGATTGGCAACACTGCCTTCAAGGTGATTGATGTGGCCAGTCCCTAGGTGGAGACCAAACCTGATTTAATGCAGCCACACCCGCAGTCTCAGATTTGATATCACGCTTGTAACACATGCTCCAAGCTCCCTGTTTTTCTGCTCTGCTGGGGGAAAGCCAGTACTGGTAGGCCTGCATGCCTTATGGTGAAGGGTGCTGCTATAGGTGTAGAACACAGAAGCTAGCTATAGTGTCTGACCACCTGAATTAGGGGTAAGGTTTCCTTTTGAAGAGAATTCCCCTAACTTCCTGTTAGAACAGGAAGAGATAGGAAATCTCTCCAATAGGGGAGCAAACACATTTTATGTGGAGTGAAGGAGATTTCGCAACTCACAATGCTTTTATTGCTGAATGTGCCTTGACAACTACTCCTCCCATTTATTGTGTGGGCATCACAGGAGTCATAGAAAATCTTTCCAATGAGGTCACAAAGTGCCAGTTAAATTCATAACATGCACACAATTTTTTCCACCTGTTAGACATATTTTATTTATTGTAATCAACTGTTGAAAAGGGTCTCAATATGACCAAAAGTGTAATAAATACTTTATTGTCCACAGTCTGGACACAGTTACACTTTAGCAGATGACACATTTAACTAAATTAAAAAAAATAATAATAACCATGTTCTAGTAAACCATATCTTAGAAAACTCTTTTACAGATTTAGAAAAATCATACTTGCTTTACCATGACCTTATGTTAGCCAGATTTCTAAATGGGGGGATCATACTTCACAATAACTGGCTGATCAACTGATCAACTCTGGATCAACTGTGGGTGAAGGATTGTGTATATGGCATTGTATGGCTATATATATATATACATATTTTTTTAATTGGTTGAACTGCATGGATTTGGGTTTTTTTTCAACCTGACTTACTATGTAACTATCAGTATCAGTTTTGTAAGAAGAAAAAGCTATCCCTTTCGTTGTGGGAGGTATCCTTGGCAGTCCAGCTTTGGTGAAACTACAAATCTCATGAGATGCTGCAAGTCTGATGACACAAGTATAAATCCTAGAGGCAGATGCATGATGTGATTTGTAGTTTCACCACCATTAGCATACCAATGGTGTCTACCCCGTCATACAGGGTATCTCACCATAAATGAAATATTTATTGCAGGGGATGCCTGCAATGGGATCTGTTGCTGAGGCTAGGTTCACATATATGTGGGTGTGAGAATGTGTGTAAATTGTGTGCATTCCTTCACCCGCAGGCACCTGCAGGCAAAACGCAATGCCTTTTGGCAGACATGCAGGGGTGCCATTAATTCTAAATGGCTCGCCGCATCTGAAACACATTGCATGATGTACAACAGAAAAGCACCATATGATTTCTGTGTGGCTGCGATCTTAAAAAGGTGCAGGTTCCTTTTTTACCTGTGCCTCCCACAGGTACAGCAGCCCATTCACATGAACAATTGGTGCCCATTCAACTCAAGGTACATACAGTATGTGGTTGGTGTGGGGTCGCACCAACCGCATATGTGTGAACCTAGCTTTAGAGAATACATATGGGGACACCAGTAGGTCAATCAAGCAAGCAAAATATCAGATATCTAGGTGCATTCTGCATAAGTGTGTCAGGTTGTCATACCGTACAAAAAAGCAGCATTGTCTTTTTCTGGCCCAGTTGCCAGAGCTATCCCGCAATCTCATAGATTTGTCTTCAAATCAAAATTCTTTCCAGTCTTAACTATCCTTTTCTTCAAAAAATCTGAAACTCCTGTAGCCGACAGTGGATCTACAGTTACTTTGTTCCGCAGACCATCCCCCATCATTCTTCATCTATTCCTGTGTCCCTCTAGTGCAGGTCTCCAAGTACTAACCCTCATATCTTTGAGCCAAGCAGAGAGGATTGTGGGACTAGTAGTCTCCTGGGCAGGCGTCCTGGGGTTGTGGAACTATTTCTGGACTACACATCCCAGAGGGCTCGGCAACACCAATGACCTCTGGGAGAAGCAATAAAAGGGCTAGGAGATCCGCCCCGTGCTCTCTTCTTTCTGGCCCCCATCGAGCAAACACCTCCCTGCTGCTGTGTGGGAGGGCTGCAGCCTACCACGCAGCAATCCAGTGACTCCAGCCCGGGGGACCCAACTCTTCTTGCTGTTCGCGAGACATCACTGCACCACCATCTCATCAGACGATCCAACTACTGCCCGTGTCCAACAGCTGGTCAGTCATCTCCGCTAGGTCCACAGAAGAATGTCTGATCCGAGATCGCTGTTCGGGAGGTCCCTATCCTGCTCTTCAGTTGGTGAGAAGGCTGTCACCCACAGTTTATTATCCATACCTGGTTATCTTCTTTTGGACACTGTGTACAGACACCTTGACCCTGGAAACACCTTATTGCACTACATAAGACACTGTACATAGACATCCATATTCGGAACTACTCTAAGGAATATTACTAGCCAGTTTACGCTGTCCTGTTGACATTAGCATCACAGTGCCATCTCTTGGATACAATTTAAAGAGCTCCAACTGCCGGTGAAGACTATCGCAGGCTTCCACTCTGGACACTGCTGTTACTATTAGTTAAAGGGCCCATTTCTTGTTCCTATTCTAACTGGTCTCTCATTAGGACATAAAGGTTTATAGGCCAGCCTGGGGTCCCCCTTTAGTGTGGTACTATATTACAGTATCTAGTGGATTCTTATGACCATCTGCTTTATGTTCCAAATGTTATTCCACTGTACATATGTGTATCTCACACCCGTGTTATTGAACTGTAATTAAGCTGTTTTCTGGGGGATTCCTCACCTGAGTCTTGGCTGTTATCCAGGGCTCAATTGATCAATAACCCCATTTTGTACATATATCTTTATTTCAGTAAAATCTAAGAGAATATCTATTCAACTTGTGTTGGAGTGTCCTTTAAAAGTGCCTGCAAGAAGATGTCTGAACTCAGAGTGCCAGGTGTGTTGGAGGTTTCACAAGGTCAGGGCGGTGCAGGTGAACAGGTAAGCAGCCCTCAAGGAGGCAGTGATACATTTGGGGGCCCACCCAGGATTTTCTCTGCAGCTGGCCCTAGTCAACCTAGACACAAGCCACGATTTGAGAGGGAGGCTGCCTCCACTGCCGCAGTCACCTGGGGAAGACCACAAGAGCTTGAGTGGAGCGAATCACTGTTCTGGAGATCTCAGGAAGTGAGTGCACTGAAAAGGAGATTCGGCAGTGGATGAGAGCTCTAGCCTCAGAGCAGAGGGCCTACATTCTGGATGTGGAAGTTGAGTTCGCTCAGGGTGTTGATGGAGTGGCAGGAAGAGGTACCCGTCTGCTTCCAGGAAGAAGTACTTCTGGCCAAAGGGGTAATGGCTCAGGTGACCCCCTGAAAGTGCAGGGGAGAGACTGCTGAGTGGCAACCACTACTGAAGGCCCAGGGAGGGAGCACAGGACCCGTTGGGGCAGACTCCCATGGTCCCCGGACCCCTCCCGCCTCATTCTACACTGACATTAGCCAGCTAGTTGACAATTTAGTGAAGAATGGACCCAGAAACACACATCAAGGCTATTGGAGGCTCAGATTTTTCTCGGGGCAGCTGCCTAGCCCTATCGGAGAAGAAGAGCTTGCGACTTGGATAAGTCAGGCCATCCAGGCAATTGAGGAATGGAGTGTTCCAGAGGCTGTGAAATGACAGCGGGAAGAAAACGTGTGTTACTATGGACTACATAGATCCTTTGTATGCCGTATACGGAAGAGTCAAGAGAATTGCAGATCTGTTGTACATGTTTAACCACACTCATCAAGAAAATGGGGAGAGACTCTCTGAATAGATCTCTCCAGTAAACAGAATGCTGCACCAGATCATTATTAAGAAGGTTATTGACCCAAAAGATGTGGATCAAGCTTGTCTGGATCAGGTCTTGCAAGGAGCTTTCCCCAATCATCCCATTGTCCTAAAGTTACTACTGAAAAGAACACAGGTAGTCCCAACGTACCCTGAACTGATGAGAGAAATGCAAGAAGAAGAAGCCCTATTGGAGAAGAAGAGCCAAGGAATGAGACAATTGGGTGCAAGTGGAGCCAGAAGAGAGAAAGTGGCTGCTCGGACTGCTCACACTGAAGCAGGACTCTCAGATGATGATAGTAAAATAGAACCAGAACAAGGAAGGCTCGCCCATCCTGAGGTCAAAAAGCCCATCAATGAGTCAGACCCAGTCAAACTAATGACCCAAGTTGCCCAGGCCCAAACTCAGATGTATCATGCATTGCTGCGGGTGATGGGAACTCAAGCGAAGGTGAAAGATCAAGAATTTCAACCAGGAGGGTTGACGCCTCATCCAAGTAAGGCCAAGAGATGTTTCAGATGTAGAGAAGTTGGACACTTCTGGGTGAAGTGCCCCAAAGCTGGAATTAGTCCACAGTTGCTCACAGAAGTTTTAAGAGCCTTACAGAAGGTGCGTTTCCAAAAGACGGCGTGAAACTTCAGGTGGCCTCAGTGAAGGAGCTAATTGAGTGTCTCAGGGGAAAACTGTGCTCCAACTCTAAGAAGGAGTCAAAGAAAAAGAAGAAGCCAAAGCATCCCCCTACTCCTTTGTCTCCCTTGCCTGTAAATAAAAAACAAATGGGTCCCCAGGGAAGGGTAGACAGACGCAAGGGATCAATGCACACCTTTCTGATTGAGTTGTTACAAAGGCTCCCCAGCCACCAAAGAAACTGATTAGGGCTCAGACTATAGAGTCTCCCGTTAGAAATCTGCCAACCCAGCCACCAAAGAAGCTGATCAGAGCTCAGACTATAGAGTCAATGCTGGGAAGCCAGAAACCTTCAACACCTTGGCTGTTGTCTGTCCTCGACCTCCTGGGGCGGGCCGAAATTCTTTGCTGATAGGAACCAACACCAACTTTGTAAGGAGATTACTCACCCCACTGGCCGTAGAAGGTACTCCCATGAGGAAGATTCATCCTCAGTTGAGGCAGGCTTTACAGCATGTACTGCAAGAAAAGGCACCAGTTGAGGGGATAGGGAGACTATGGATACGCAAGAAAGAGTGTCGCAGCCTGGAAAAAGGGCCTACATGAAAGCCACTATTAAACTATCTTGGGATCAACTGGGCCCCTACATGGTGGTAGTAGATGAACCATTGGAAGAGGATAGAATTGGTTCTGGAAATTGTGCCCACTAGGCATTATTGAGGATTGGGGAAAGAATCCCTGTCAGTGTAAGAAATGTCGCCAGTTACCCCATCAGCCTGAAGCCTCCTATGGTGATTGGGAAGGTGACTGCAGCTACCCCAGTCATCGGGGATGACTTGGTCCAGAGGGAACATGGGGGGGAGCCTATTGTCCAGTGTCCCACTTTGTCTCCCAGATGGGAAGAGAGAAATCAAAGCCCAGATAACCTGATGGGAGAAGATGTTCTCCAAGAATGACTGGCGTGGGTTGTGCCAAGAGCACTCAACACCAAAGACAAGCCTTTCTGAGAGAGAGCTAGACAAATCCCTCTGTGTGACTTGAAAGATCTTTGGGAACAGCTGGCTGAATTGAAGAAGTCAGGAGTTATTAGAGAGTCCCGGAGCCCATATGCATCTCCTATTATGGTAGTGCATAAGAAAAATGGATCCCTTCGGATGTGTATTAACTACAGAACTCTGAATCGGAGAACCATTCCTGATCAATACACCACACCTCGCATAGAAGATGCTCTGCAATACCTGTCAAGCGCTAAGTGGTTCAGTGTTCCGTATCTAAAGAGTGTTTACTACCAGATACCTATCATCGAGATGATCGGGAGAAGACCTCCTTTATCAGCCCACTAGGATTCTTTGAATTTGACCACATGCCACAGGGGTTAACAGGGGCCCCAGTCACCTTTCAGAGTCTGATGGAGAACACAGTGGGTGACATAAATTTGATAGAGGTGCTCGTATTTAGATGACATCATTGTTTTGGGCAAGACATTGGAAGAGCATGAGGCTCAACTTCAGAAAGTCTTCCAGAGGTTACATGCTGAAGGGCTGAAGTTGTTATTAGAGAAGTGTCAATCCTACCAGACTTCTGTCACTTACCTGGGACACGTGATCTCAGCTGAGGGTGTAGCCACGGGTGCTCAAAAGTTGGAAGCTGTCACCTCCTGGTCTCAACCTGTTGTGTATGTGTGGTATAGAATTTTAATGATAATAAACATAGAGAATGTTAATTAAATAAAATTTGTGTTTTGGCAAATGGTAATTAATAAATAAAAGGGTAGTGTCTGAATATACAGTATCTCACAAAAGTGAGTACACCCCTCACATTTTTGTAAATTTTTTATTATATCTTTTCATGTGACAACACTGAAGAAATTACACTTTGCTACAATGTAAAGTGGTGAGTGTACAGCTTGTATAACAGTGTAAATTTGCTGTCCCCTCAAAATAACTCAACACACATCTATTAACGTCTAAACCACTGGCAACAAAAGTGAATACACCCCTAAGTGAAAATGTCCATATTGGGCACAAAGTGTCAATATTTTGTGTGGCCACCATTATTTTCCATCACTGCTTTAACCCTCTTAGGCATGGAGTTCACCAGAGCTTCACAGGTTGCCACTGGAGACCTCTTCCACTTCTCCATGACGACATCACGGACCTGGTGGATGTTAAAGACCTTGTGTTCCTCCACCTTCCATTTGAGAATTCCCCACAGATGCTCAATAGGGTTTAGGCCTGGAGACATGCTTGGCCAGTCCATCACCTTTACCTTCAGCTTCTTTAGCAAGGCAGTGGTTGTCTTGGAGGTGTGTTTGGGGTCGTTATCATGTTGGAATACTGCCCTGCGGCCCAGGCTCCGAAGGGAGGGGATCATGCTCTGCTTCAGTATGATACAGTGCATGTTGGCATTCATGGTTCCCTCAATGAACTGTAGCTCCCCAGTGCTGGCAGCACTCATTCAGCCCCAGACCATGACACTCCCACCACCATGCTTGACTGTAGGCAAGACACACTTGTCTTTATACTCCTCACGTGGTTGCCGCCACACATGCTTGACACCATCTGAACCAAATATGTTTATCTTGGTCTCATCAGACCACATGACATGGTTCCAGTAATCCATGTCCTTAGTCTGCTTGTCTTCGCAAACTGTTTGCAGGCTTTCTTGTGCATCATCTTTAGAAGAGACTTCCTTCTAGGATGACAGCCATGCAGATCAATTTGATGCAATGTTCGGTGTATGGTCTGACCAATGACAGGCTAACCCCCCACCCCTTCAACCTCTGCAGCAATGCTGGCAGAACTCATAAGTCTATTTCCCAAAGACAACTTCTGGATATGACGCTGAGCACGTGCACTCAACTTCTTTGGTCGACCATGGCGAGGCCTGTTCTGAGTGGAACCTGTCCTGTTAAACCACTGTATGGTCTTGGCCACCATGCTGCAGCTCAATTTCAGGCTTTTGGCAATCTTCTTATAGCCTAGGCCATCTTTATGTTGAGCAACAATTTTTTTTTTTCAGATCCTAAGAGAGTTCTTTGCCATGAGGTGCCATGTTGAACTTCCAGTGACCAGTATGAGAGAGTGAGAGCGATAACACCAAATTTAACACATCTGCTCCCCATTCACACCTGAGACCTTGTAACACTAATGAGTCACATGACACCGGGGAGGGAAAATGGCTAATTGGGCCCAATTTGGACATTTTCACTTAGGGGTGTACTCACTTTTGATGCCAGCGGTTTAGACATTGTAGCAAAGTGTAATTTCTTCAGTGTTGTCACATGAAAAGATATAATAAAATATTTACAAAAAATGTGAGCGGTGTACTCACTTTTGTGAGATACTGTATATGATCCCCCCTGTAATGTGTTGGCTTGTTACTAAATTTTTCATCAATTAGCTGACTTTCTTACTTGAGGTTTACTATTGACCTTTTGTTCGCTGTGTTCTATAGTTTGTTTCAATTGGACAGTTGTAGCGTATTTAATAAGCTTTAAAAGGCATGCATAAGTCATTTTAATTAAAATTAAAATGTAAACATGTTACCCTAAAGCCACAAATGTAATATACAAATTGCAGGTTACTACTCCTTGTATGGTGGCTTTATTTTCTCCTGGGTGACTATATCTCTCCTCCACTGTATCAATAGAGGAAGCCCTGGTTGTCTCCCTAGACTGCTTTCGTGATATGGACTACAAACATGTCTGTATCTCTTCATCTCCAGGGCAATTGGTAGATTACGGAAAATAGCTAGGAAGAAAGATATTTTTCTGTCCAACTCACATGAAGTGACAAGGACACTGCATTTCTGGAAGGGTCAACAGGTATTTTCCATATTAGCTTAAAAAAAAGAAGACAAAGGCAGTCACCCCATCTAAGGACTGTAATCTGCAAAATATTGCATTTTTGTTCATGGGTTTAGTTATCCTTACTAAACGGCTTGTATAGAAATTCTAGCTATATGCAATATATAGAATATTCACTTAAAGCAGAGTTCCGCCTGGGAAGAAAAAGTAAAAGTCAGCAGCTACAAATACTGTAGTTGCTGACTTTTAATATATGGACACGTACCTGTCCTGGGAGCCCACTATGTCGACACCCCAGCTGATCTTTGGATCTTTTCGGCTGTCGGGTGCTTCCGCCGCCATCGCCACTAAGGGAAAACGGCAGTGAAGCCTTGCGTGCTGCACTTTCTAATTGGCCCGCCGGTGGAGGAGGGGGGCCGAACTTCCGAGAGACAGCCCCACGGCCCCATCTCTGGAAGTGGGGAAGGGGGATCTGTCAAAAACACCAAGCATCACGCTCCCCCCCTCCCCCCTGAAAAATGCCAAATGTGGCACTGGAGGGGGAGGGAAGCAAATAAGCGGAAGTTCCACTTTTGGGTGAAACTCCACTTTAAATGGGAACTTTCCATTCACACCTAGAAGTTTGGAATTGTAGGCGGAATCGCCATGATTCTGCCCATGGTTCCAAATAGCGGCAAAATGTAGAACACGTTTGCGATGCCATTACTTGTTACTAGCACCCCAATCACGACGCGTATTTAACGCGGCAAAATTGCGCAAACAAACTTGCGGGATGGGTGTCGCCCAAAAGAAGTTCTGGAACTTCTATTGGGAGACACGCGCCCGCAATCTTGCTGTGATTTTTTGCGCGACAATCGATTGGGTGCCATTAAGAAGTAATTGCACCCCAAAGGCATTCCGTGTTTTGCTGCAATTTGGAATTGCGGGGAGAATAGCGCCGATTACGCGTCCAATTCCAAACACCTAGGTGTGAATGGGTGTCTCAGGAGTTGGTGTTCTTTGTTGTTTATGAAATAATTATGAAATAATGATGCACATAGCTTGATTTGCATTAACATCTCTATATATACTTCTCTATGATTTAGGAATGGGTGATGCTTGGTGCGGTTGGAGCCTACGACTGGAATGGGACAGTTGTCATGATGAAATCCGATGATGTTGTCACCCCAGGGAATAATTCATTTCACACAAGAAAAGAAGATAGAAATGAACCCCTGGCAGCCTACTTAGGTTAGTTGGAAATTCATATTCAACTGTTGCTTTAAGACTAGGGATCTAAATCACTAATGCCATTTTATAGTTTCTAAAGAAATGGGAATAACCAAATGGATTAAAAATGAGCCAGGAAAAAGTTATTAAATCAACTGTAAAACCTAAACAGATGACATGTAGTATGGATCATATAAAGTTATAGACATGTGCGGTTAGTTTCATGCCGAATTAAAATTCGGACGAATACAACCAAATTTCCAAAATAACTAAAAAAAAATTCAGACGAAATCTGAATTCAAATCATTTTTGAATCGTTTTCGAATACTTTTTGAATTCTAATAGGTTTCAAATTTGAATTTTAAAAGTTTTCGAATGCAAATAGTTTTCAAATTCAAATTAGAAAAATCCTCGAATTTGAATCGTTTTTCAATTTCCAAAGAGAACAAAATAAAATAGAAAACAAAGGAATAGAACAGAAAAAAAACAATAGACTAAAAAAGAATATAACAGAAAACAAAAAAATTGAATACAACAGCTCTGTTCCACTCCACCACATTATATTCTTTAATTGTTTTGTTATATTCCCCTCTATTGTATTCTATCTTTTTCCATTCTATGCCTCCATTTTCCACTCCACCCCATTCTCCTTGTAATTCGGAAAACTGTTCATATTTGAAAACGATTAGAATTTGAAAATGATTTGAATTCGAAAACTTTTCAAATTCGAAAAGCATTCAAAATTGATTCAAAAACTTTTCGAAATAGATTCAAAACTAATAAACAAATCTAATTCAGAAAACGAATTAAACAAATGAAACGAATCTAACTAAACAAATTTATGGAAATAACGAAACGAAACAAATTTTTTCGCTCTGCACATGTCTATAAAGTTACCATTTTTCCCATAGAATCCCATTCCTGTTTTTCTCTTTCCCCATCTCAGTGTTTCTGATCTCCTGCAAGCTCTTTCAGCCACTTTCTGTCTAATGTACAGGCACTCACTCAAGCTTCTAAGGGTTATCATTGCTCGGTGTGACAGTAGTAGACCACGCTTGCACAATATGTATAAATACATGCCACTGTTATGCCTCGTACACATGCTTTGACGGTCGTATACAATAGGTCGTACTAACAACTATTGTATGCGAAATCGATCGTTAGTATGCCCAATTAGAACAGCCGACGTACGACGGTCGTACAACAGGAGTTGTATGAGCAAACTAGAAAACTTGGTAGTACCAACAAGCGGTCTTACGACCGTTGTATCGTGTGTACAGGGAAGTTGGTCCAACAAGTTGTATTGTGCAAAACACGCATGCTCAGAAGTCAGGAACAGCCGGATGCTAATTACACGCACCTGAACTTTCTCTTTAGACGTTCATAACACGACACTACATTCAGCTTGGTCGTATGATCGTGTAGTGCATGTCAGTATGCGAGATACAACAGCCAACATACGATTTGGTCTGTTCGGTCGTATGACTGTGCAACCGTGTGTACGAGGCTTAACTCTCCACCAGAGGTTTTTTGCACAGAGCAGCAGTACCCTATGACAGGAACTATCTGATCAAGTTTCTTCATGGCAGGATCATCGAGTTTTCTTTTAACCGGTTCCACACCGCGCGCAGTATATTTACTGCGGCAGTGTGGATGCGTCCTGCGAATGGCCATAAATAGGCGGCAATTCACGAGGCGCCGTGCTCTCATGCCCGACACATTCTGGAGGAGTGTGCCCGAGGCTCGGGTGGACCCAATGTCCACCGGCGAGCCGCGATGAGCTGCCAGAGTGAAAGACCGGGGAACCGCCAATGTAAACACGGCGGTTCCCCGCTCTGTCAATAGGAACATAAGAGATCTACTGATCCCTGTCACTGGGATCAGTTAGATCTCTTATGCCCATAACAGCCCAGCCCCCCCACAGTTAGAACTCACCCAGGGAACACAGTTAACCGCTAGATGTCCCCCTGCAGGTTAACCCCTTCACTGCCAATGGCATTTACACAGTAATCAGTGCATCTTTATAGCACTGATCGCTGTATAAATGCCAATGCTCCCAAAAAAGTGTCAAAATGGTCCGACATGTCCGCCGCAATATTGCAGTACCGCTAAAAATCGCAGATCGCCGCCATTACTAGTAATAAATAAATAAAAACCCCAGAAATTAATTCTCATCATCCGTAAACGTGGCAACTTTTGCGCAAACCAATCAATAAAAGCTGATTGCGATTTTTTTTACCAAAAAATGTGAGGAAGAATATAAATCAGCCAAAACCGATGAAAAAAAATGTTTTTTTATATTTTTTTGGATTAGAATTTTAGCAAATAGTAACTTGAAGTGATTGTAGCCGTATTAGTGCAATAGTGCCAGAGAAAACTGAGTACTGTCCGTGATACTTTTTTTATTTGCACTAACATAACATTTTTCAGGACAAGCTTTCGGGGTATCTCCCCTTCTTCAAGGTCCAAGCAGTACTGAATAAAAACTGTTTTAGCCAAATGTTAAAAAAGAGAAAAAAAAGAGAAAAAAAACCTCTAAGGGAAAGGAAAAACAAACAAATACAAATCATGTATTTCACTATCTCTACAGCTAGTTTCATTACCATGGCCTTATACATTGATTTGTATTTGTTTGTTTTTCCTTTCCCTTAGAGGTTTTTTTTCTCTTTTTTTTCTCTTTTTTAACATTTGGCTAAAACAGTTTTTATTCAGTACTGCTTGGACCTTGAAGAAGGGGAGATACCCCGAAAGCTTGTCCTGAAAAATTTTATGTTAGTGCAAATAAAAAAAGTATCACGGACAGTACTCAATTTTCTCTAGCAAATAGTAAGAAATATTCTTTTTGCTTTGCAAAATCGTCGCTCTTTCTTTGTTTATAGCGGCGATCAGAAATGACGCAGCGGTGATCAAATACCACCAAAAGAAATCTCTATTTGTGGGGAAAAAAAGGACGCAGATTTTGTTTGGGTACAACGTCGCACGACCACACAATTGTCAGTTAAAGCGACGCAGTGCCGAATCGCAAAAAGTGCTTTGGTCCTAACCTGGGAAATCCTTCCAGGGCTGAAGTGGTTAAAGCTAAAGTCTAGACAGTTAAGAAAAAACGACAGCTCTGCAGTCATTAATATATCAATAAATGTATTTTTAAACATAGTACAAGTATCCAAATTTGATCTGTATCAACCACTTGCAATTGCTGTACAGCAAGGCTGAATTGTGAAAGAAAGAAGCATGACAAGGAACCAATCAAGTATTGACAAGAAGCATGCATGATAACAAAAGAAGGCAGAGTGGCAGAGAAATTAGTTCATCACTGTCTTCCTTCTCTTTTCACTGTCCAGTCACAGCCTGGGGATGGTGCAGGACGTCCTGGGCTCAGTTAAATAATGCTGGCCATCAGACTGTGACATCTGGACAAAAAAAGTAGTGCAGCGGAAGTCTCTGGATTGAAGGGGAACATTGCAGAAAAAGCTAATTTGGTTATGTTATCTTTTAATGGGCTATTCTTTTTTTATCTTATATTTTTGGCTGGAGTTCTGTTTTAATTGAAACACGCAGATTTAAAGCCCAGCTCTGGGAGGTTTTTTCTCCTAAATAGTCCCCCAAATTAAAAAATGACAGTAATATTTTAAAGATCTTAAAATCTACCTTTTTCATAAACTGACCCATGCAGACAAGGGGACCCAGTAGTCTATAAGGCAGTGTGCATTTGGTAAAAAATATTCTTTAATGCAAATGCAAAACCTGTAGGCCTTTTCTGACATCCATAAAACCTGGCAAAAAATTCCAATGTTTGCATGCCTATGTCCTGGTGTATTTCCAGGACAACAAAAATCCAGAACTGTCCTTTAAAATTGACAGTAGCCTGGCCAAAATACTCCCGATGTCTACATGCCTACATCCTGGCTTATTTTTAGGACCTGAACTGCAACAAAATGCCCACTGAGTCTCCTACTTTGAGGACCACTAAAATGATCATTTTTTAGCTGTCCGCAAAGAAGAAGCCCCGGAGGCCATTTTGTTGTAGCCCAGGTTTTGAAAATAAGGCTTCACACATGTGTACTACAGTGTATGTCTGTGTGAAAGCTGTGTTTACCAGCATGGGAGATGCACAGGTGTTGCCTGCAACCCTGTGCTGGCAATCCAATTCATGTGAAACAGGATGCAGTGGCTGCCCAGACACAGCTGCTGCTCCAAAATGTACATCTGTGCAGGTGCATGACCCCGAATATGGAATATATGTGCATTCCCTCCCCGTGAAGTTAAATATGACCCTCACCCATGTGAACAAGGCCTAAGTTGGGACGTAGCAACGTAAACATTAGGAGTATTTCAGCCAGGCCTCATGAGTGACAGGAAAGGCTTACAGGTGTGGGGAGGTGCAACTGTATTGAAGTTAAAGTGGTTATGAATGTAGGTTTTTTACCTTACTACCTTTTGTGTGTCTTATGGACACTCAGAACGTGGCTCGGGAGAGAGCATGGGCGAGTGCCTCCATAGTAAGTGGCATACTATGGGGTACTCGGAGGGGGGTGGAGCCAGAAAAACCGGCAGGGGACCCAAGAAGAGGAGGATCGTGGCTGCTCTGTGCAATGGTTTTGGTAAGTATGACATGTTTGTTAAAAAAGTTCACTAAAACATGGCAGTTTCCTAGTTACAAACATCCGACTTACAAACGACTCCTACTTACAAAACGGAGGGAGACAACAGGAAGTGAGAGAAAATCTCCCCCTAGGAAGGGAAATTCACTCCTGTAAGAGTTATTATGGGAAAAAGGAGTCTCCACTGATGCTTTATCACCAATCCTCGTTTCCACAACAACTCAACATTTTCAAAATCCAATTATCATTGGGATGGGAAGTGAGGTGAAATCTTCTCAATAGAAACACAGACAGCAAAACAAACATTACAGGGGTGTTAACCCTTCTCTATGCTATCCAAAAAGCTTAAAAATATTTTTTTGGCTGAAGCTACACTTAAAAAATGCACCTGTTCTGACTTACAAACAAATTCAACTTAAGAACAAACCTACAGACCGTATCTTGTTTGTAACCTGGGGACCGCCTGTATATGATAAACAGCAGTTCTAAAAAAAAGCAGTCAAATTTCATCATATGCTGTGCATGAACAGTATAAAAAAATCAATCAAAAAAGTGACAAAGTAACTTATCACCACGTGAGAAATAGTGAAATAAAGTCCAAATTAATGAACAAAGTCCATGTGTATCATAAAAAACAAGATACAGTATCTCACAAAAGTGAGTACACCCTTAACATTTTTGTAAATATTTTATTCTATCTTTACATGTGACAACACTGAAGAAATGACACTTTGCTACAATGTAAAGTAGTGATTCTACAGCTTGTATAACAGTGTAAACACACAGCCATTATTGTCTAAACCGCTGGCAACAAAGGTGAGTACAACCCTAAGTAATTGGGCCCAATTAGCCATTTTCCCTCTCCGGTGTCATGTGACTCGTTAGTGTTACAAGGTCTCAGGTGTGAATGGGGAGCAGGTGTGTTAAATTTGGTGTTGTCGCTCTCACTCTCTCATACTGGTCACTGGAAGTTAAACATGGCAGCTCATGGCAAAGAACTCTGTGAGGATCTGAAAAAAAGAATTATTGCTCTACATTGGATGCCAAGACCCTGAAACTGAGCTGCAGCACGGTGGCCAAGACCATACAGCGGTTTTACAGGACAGGTTTCACTCAGGACAGACCTCACCATGATCAACCAAAGAAGTTGAGTGCACATGCTCAGCGTCATATCCAGAGGTTGTTTTTGGGAAATACACATATGAATGCTGCCAGTTTTGGTTTTTATACTGTTCATGCACAGGATATGATGAAATTTGACTTTTTTCTTTAGTGCTGCTATTTATCATATATATATCCTGCCATGAAATGCTATTTAGGTTTCATGTTTCCAGAAAACCAAGATGTGGGTGGGCAGGGTGTTAGACTATCAGAGTGTCATTTTCAGTGTTAGTTTACTCCAGATTGTTGTTAAAGCAGATATAAAATCTCATATAATCTTTAAAGGCATAGTTCACCTTTTACAGAAACTGGCTCATGCAGACAAGAGGCCTCAGTGGTTGAAAATACAGTATACTGTGCTGTTTGTAAAATGATTGCTTAATGCAAATGCCATACCTGTGAGGCAAGGGCAGTCTACACTGTCTACAAATGTTGAACATCTTTTCACTTAGGGGTGTACTCACTTTTGTTGCCAGCGGTTTAGACATTAATGGCTGCGTGTTGAGTTATTTTGAGGGAAGAGCAAATTGACACTGTTATACAAGCTGTACACTCACTACTTTACATTGTAGCAAAGTGTCATTTCTTCAGTGTTGTCAAATGAAAGGATAGAATAAAATATTTACAAAAATGTGAGGGGTGTACTCACTTTTGTGATATACTGTATATAAATAGCCACTTTTAAAATAATATGTAAAAAAGTTTATATATATATATATATATATATATATATATATATATATTGTGACAGCCAGCAGGTAAAGATGCCTGGTTGCGTAGATTCAAAGTGTATACAGACTTATACTACTAGGGGGAGTGCTGAGTCTTGCAGGTGTAGACGTAATGAGTCCAGCTGGGTTGAGCTGGCTCATTAAGACCTCTACATAAACTCCCAGCAAGCATAGGTGAGTGCTCCACCCTGGAACCAGGTTCTGTGTCAGGTCAACAGACTGGGGAGTGTAACAACTTGTCTGGTAAGAAGCCTGTGTGGCTGACTGTTCAGTGAGAGATAGGTGCTAGGTACAGCGGTAGGATGTACCCAGCTGACAGACAGGGAAACCTATTGTGTAGTCAGTGGCTAAGTGGCCTAGGATTTATTTTGTTGTTTGTTTTTGTTTTGCTGTTTTCAACATTGTATCTAGTGAGAATAAACTACCTTTTTTTTCATGTGAAACTGCTGTCTCGCTGTGTCTAAATTGTGTAGTGAACTTCCAGTGACCAGTATGAAAGAGTGAGAGTGATAACACCTAATTTAGCATACCTGCTCCCCATTCACACCTGAGACCTTGTAACACGAACGAGTCACATGACACATTGGCTAATTGAGCCAAATTTGGACATTTTCACTTAGGGGTGTACTCACTTTTGTTGCCAGCGGTTTAGACATTAATAGCTGTGTGTTGAGTTATTTTGAGGGGGCAGAAAATTTACACTGTTATACAAACTGTACACTCACTACTTTACATTGTAGCAAAGTGTCATTCCTTCAGTGTTGTCACATGAAAAGATAAAATAAAAGATTTACAAAAATGTGAGGGGTGTACTCATATATACTGTATACTGTATATAAATATATATGTGTGGTTACAATCACTTATTGAGTGTTTAACTTTTTTGGGAGTGTTATATACTATGACCCAGTGGTAGGATCATTGGTATATGTGCATTTAGAGGACAGATCCAGATAGCTAATGGCATGTTTGTTATTTTAACGAAAAAAAAAAACAGCCTTTACTATTACTTTAAAGTTCAGTAAAGTACAGCTACCCGATGGGAAGAAAACCCGACTGAGTACACTCACAGAATGTTGCAGCGAAGAGTATAACAGTACGTTTTGGATGCACCTACAGCATTTGTCTTGAGGGGAGGAATGTGATCTGGCCGGTCCATACCCAAACAGGGAGGTTTCCAGGAAGTATGGTATGTACTTGCTCTTTCCCTACTCATCTGGAACCTCTCCCTGCTGCTAATCACTGTCCCTGACAGATGGAGGACCTGTTCCTACATTACCCACATGAGAAATGCGTGCCAAGCTTGGGAGCCACGGTCTTAAATAGACTCAGGGTGATCCCAAGATGGTCGCCAGAGTCCTCCAGTGACCCAGGAAACCATAGAGGAACCATGTTCATCTTGACTTTCTCTCCCTCTGTGGTCGGGCGCCAACTGCAGTGGAGAAAGTAGACTGCCCTTGCCTCACAGGTATGGCATTTGCATTAAGCAATCATTTTACAAACAGCACAGTATACTGTATTTTCAACTACTGGGGCCCCTTGTCTACATGAGACAGTTTCTATAAACGGTGAACTATGCCTTTAAAGATTATATGAGATTTTATATCTGCTTTAACAACAATCTGGAGTAAACTAACACTGAAAACGACACTCTGATAGTCTAACACCCTGCCCACCCACATCTTGGTTTTCTGGAAACATGAAACCTAAATAGCATTTCATGGCAGGAAACGTGAACGTGTCTCTGAAGAGATTGTGTGTATGATATTGTTTTGTCTTCACATTTGAATGGATGCTCTTAACAAGTGATGTTTTGTGTTTCCTGATGCCAGTGACCAGCTACAGACGCAGACAGTGGCAGGATGCGCTCTGAATTACAGGTCAATAGGAGGTGTTTCCTATAAGAGTCTGCATAAAGACCAAACAATTCAAAGAAACCACACATTATGGTCGTCCCATTTCCAGCGAAGGAACATTAAGGACACTGTTCTGCTTATTTAGTTAAACACTGTAAACTGAAGCACAAGGAAAAGTGACCCATAGCCATCAGATTTCAATTTAGTATGTTGAATTATATTTTGTTTATATGGTTTATTGCAATTTATAACCCAGTAAACATTTTGGATGAACTATTATAATCAATTCATTGCAAAATGTTGAATCATATTTTGTTTATATGGTTTATTGCAGTTTATAACCCAGTAAACATTTTGGATGAACTATTATAATCAATTAATTGCAAAACCAGGTCTGATCTGGTAAAATAACAACAATAATTCAGATAGAGTCTGGAATACCAGAAGCAGGATGTCTGCCAAATATCTGCTAAATTTAAATCCAGAGTCCCAATTTAAATGGAGTCCCATTTTACAACATGCTGCTTTTGACTAATGCAAAGTACTAGAACTTCAATGTTGTGACCTTGTTTAAATTGTAACATTTTAAATTGTCCCTTGCAGTGGGGATGCTCCCACACTGCAAGGGTTAATTGTTCATTTTGCCTAGAGTAAAGGAGAAGAGCCTTCACTTACCTGATCCTCTGCTCCCTGGCAGATGGTGCTGCCCCACGCTCTGGTGGTGGACTGTCCCACAGCATCAACAAATCCAATGAAGGACTTAAGACCCTATTTTGATCTTATTGTTTAGACCGCTAAAGCAGCCTTTTTCAACCAGGGTGCCTTGGCAGAATACCTAAAACTTGCCCAAAAACTGTATACATGACAACGGGTGGTTGAAGCCTTCGTAATAGTTACACAAAGCCACAGGTTTTTCATTGTGCACCATAACATCCTTCTAGCCGCCAGTGTCCTAACAACCAATGATGTCATTGGTTAATGAGGAGGACTTCGAGCCCCTTCCCCTCCCCTGCCCCTCTCCTTCAGCACCAGGGTTACATTAGCTGAGTGAGGGAGAGAAACCGAGGGAAGAGAGAAACATTGGAATACAATCAGTACCAGTGTGCAAAGGTGTATTTGCTTTGGAAGAATAAATCACTGCTAATTTTGGTTGTTATACGTGGATGCTGCTACATTATGCAAAACTATTAGGTTCGTTTTTTAAATTTTAGAATGGGGTGCCTCGAGATTGTGTAGAAATTTTAAAGGGTGTCTTGACCGAAAAGAGCATGGGGAAAAAGAGACCATGGGGACTGGTCTAGCAATAGGGAAGACCAGTCCCTGCTGGGTCTCTTCCCAACCCTCTAGCAGTTTAGGATTCTGACATCATCAAGATGTAATAGCCCTGCATTGGGCATGTTGATGCCAAGAGACAGTCCACCACCAGAGCGCGGGGTAGTGCCATCTGCAGGGGGAAATAAGTATTGGGTAAGTAAAAGCTTGTCGCCTCTTCCCTAGGCAAATCATGAAATTAACCTTTGCAGTGCAGTCGCAGTCCTACTACAAGGGATCATTTTTTTTAGTTGCCCAGAGCTGGGCTTCAAATATATGTAAAGGAGGGGATTTACTTGGTAAAAGAGTTGTGTTTCCGTCCATCCATTCCTGAGGTTTACACGGCCTGACCACACAGCACAGCTCTGCCTAGCAGGGCAGGAGACTTGGTATTTCTCTGTGAAGTCAAATTACCCTTACATGCCTTGTTTTGTCCCCAGCCAGTGAGCTGGATTGAATTTCAGCTTGCTCCAGTCTCTCCTAGGCTCTGAATATTGTTTGCTTCTGCCTGAAGCTGGGGAGTATACCTGGCAATAGTGTTAGAGGCTAGGACATTTATTGCCAGTGGTGCATGCTGGGAGAGGTGTCCTTGGAAAGTTGGTCTTCCCCCTGGACCTACTGCCTCTGTTAGGGATGTTGGTAGCTGTTGGATCCTATCAGGCATGCTGCTTCAAGAGAGCGAATTTGTGTTTGGATAGAGGCCTAAGTTTGAGGCCTATTATGCTGAGCATGGGGACTGAAGCACCATAGAGAAACGTAAGCGTAAGTACATGACTGAAGTGAAGCCTCTCCCCAAGGAATCACTCAGAAGATTAACCAACTGATATCTTCATCTTGCAGTCAGGAGATTTTTTTGTAGAATGCCAGATTGGCTTGAAGGTTGCCCATCACCTGGAGTTTTCCAAGTCTATACATGAACTGTGTCCTAACCCGCTCTTCCAAGATGATTAAGTGAGAGTCAATTAACTATTTTTCTTGCATATAAAAGTGAATAGCATCCATTGTTCACATAGCTCTACTTTTGCCGAGGACTAGACTGTGTTGAAATGCTAGTCCGCCCTGCCTCTTAGGTTCCTTAGATTTATTTATTATAAAAACAATTATTAAAACACCATGGAATGTCCCAGTAATTAAAACACAATATCACAATTTATATTTATCTCCCTACAACTCAAACTCCACCTATCTAAATGCATAAAGCTGCCTCTGATGCAGCCAGGTGGGACTGGTGAAACCAATCAGAAGCCTTACATGCAATCTTCATGTCCCACAACAATTGACTGCAGAATGGTTCATCCCTTTGGATTTTTAAGGGAAAAATACTGCTATACCTTGGGCATAAATGAATAAATTATATTGAACATGCCAGTATATGTGAACAAGATGTTTATGCCAAAAACTGGATTCATTTGTCATGTGGCACTTATGAACAGTTGATTGAATTTGAGATGCACGTGGCATTATATGTGAACAAGGGACTACAGCTGCATATTTATGGCATTAAATTGAATTTATCCTTGTTTAGCATTCCTTCACCAGCTAGGAGCCGTGGCAGCTATTCTGCCCATGTTTCCTCTTGCTCTGTGTTTTTTCAGAACTTCGGAACTGAGTGGCACTTGCAGGCCTATTTTTACTATGGTTTAAATGTTACAACATTTTGTTTTTTCAACAGTTTTTTTTTTGCTTCTTTTAAACTTTTACCATTGATCTGTAACCAAATAGAAAAATAGAATAGTTAAAACCTCTTAAAAATATATTGGATTATTGTCAAAAAACAGACTCTGTTCCCACTAAACAAGAAATAAGCACCTGCTATAATACATTGTTCTTTCTGAACACTTTGCTAATACAAGGTAGTTCTGACTTCTTCACATGCTTGTATTTTTAGGATATACCGTAACTTCTGCTTCTGTGAAAGGAGGAGAAATCTACATTGCTGGACAGCCTCGTTACAACCACACGGGTCAGGTTATCCTTTATAAAATGCATGGAAAAGACATCAATATAACTGGCACATTAAATGGGGAACAGGTGAGTGTCCATTACTGTGACTATATAATGAACTTATCCCTTTGGATGCACATAGTGGAGCCAGTAATTCAATGGGCTGAGGCATGCCTGAGGACATTCCCTTTGTGATAGGCCACCGGGCTTTATCCAGAAAGGAACTGGTCTAATAGGAATACAAGCACATTTGATTTGGTTGCATTTTGGCGTGATTGCATGCATCTTGAGATTACGTTTTAACCACTTGCTGCCCGCCGAACGTCAAATGATGGAGGAGCGGTGCGGCTCTCGTTCTGGGAGGACGTCATATGACATCGCCCCAGAACGGCCACTCTCAAGCGCCCACGGGGCCGTGCATTGTGGTGATTGCTGCCACGCCATGTTCCTAGGACACAGTGTGGCCCTGATCTCTGTTAAGAGTCGATGACGCAGCTCTGTAACCATGTGATCTGCTGTGTCCAGTCACAGCCAATCACATGTAAATACAGAAGTGCCGGTAATCGGCTCTCATCGCCTCACACTGAGTATGTGGCGAGGAGAGCCGATCAGTGGCATTGCCTCACAGGGGACAGCAGGACAGGTAATCAAGGCACTGATCATCAGTGCCCTGATTACAGTAAAGCCGCCCAGTGCCCATCTGTGACACCAATCAGTACCCATTAGTGATGCCAGTCAGTGCTGCCTTTCAGTGCCCATCAGTGCCTGCTCATCAGTGCTGCCCATAAGTGCTACCTATCTGTGCCGCCTATCAGTGCCACCTATCAGTGTCCATCAGTGCCACCTATCAGTGCCCACTAGTGCCACCCATCAGTGCCACCTATCAGTGCTCATCAGTGCCACATATCAGTGCAACCTATCAGTGACCATCAGTGTGGCATATTAGTGCCTCCTCATCAGTGCCACCTAATCAGCGCCCATAAATGCCGCCTCATCAGTGCCCATAAGTGCAACCCCTGCAACCCCATCAGTGCAGCCTATCAGTGCCCATCAGTGTAGCCTCATCAGTGCACATCAGTGAAGGAAAAAAAATACTTATTTACAAATTTTACAGACAGAAACTAAGAAATTTTTTTTTTCAAAATTTTCAGTCTTTTTTTCTTTTTTTTCAGTAAAAAATAAAAAAACATCAGTGATTAAATACCAAAAAAGCTCTATTTGTGTGAAGAAAATGATTAAAATTTAATTTGGGTACAGTGTTGAATGACTGTGCAATTGTCATTCAAAGCACGACAGTGCTGAGAACTGAAAAATGGCCTGGGCAGGAAGGGGGTAAAAGTGCCTTGTATTGAAGTGATTAAAATAGTTATAAGTAGAAGTTGAAAATTTAAGAATACAGCTATTAGGTCTTCTTTTTACATTGAATCCAAGGTAAACCTATAAACAGTTTAGGTAATTACCTATGTAATTGTAGTAATTGGTAGTGCCTCTCCACCTCATTTAATCAGAGAATGCTTTGTGTTCATTGCAATGTTTTCCATGAATAATGCCTGTATTCAGGGCTGCTGTTAGAAATCTTGGGATTTCTTACAGCCTTCCTGACAGGCCCCCCAACCCGCCTTCACTCCCCTGAGGTGCAGCAGAACAGTGGCACTGACTTTATCCACCTACACCCCAAAAATTTAAAAAAGTCCCTCCTCTGCTCCCACCACCTGGACCCCACTGTTGACATGATAGGGCCCAGGGAAATTTAATTAAAGCCCTGGTAAGCATGTAGGAGCAGGGGTGTGGTTTAGGAAAATCAATTTATTAATTTAGGCAGTAAAATACAGTAAAGCTTCTCCGGGGCCCCTTGTTTAGCTGATAAGGCTTGGGCCCAGTACAACAAGACCAATTGTACTGCCTTATCAGTGGTCCTGCCTCTATTGAGCAACTTCCCTTGTGTATAAACAATACGGTAGGGCAACCATTTGACTAGGGTCTGGAAGCTAGTGGAGATCACTGGAGTAGTAGTGCCCACTACAGTGATTTTTAACTTTAATGGTGTTTCCTCAGGTATGGCACATACCTACATACTTATACTGCTTCAAGCCGGACCATTATTAATTATGTAAAACATTTCACACCTACACTTCAGCTTTAAAGGTAAACTTACAAAAGCAACAAGCCAACAATGTACTTATAGATTAATCGGCTTCCACCGAAACTGGCTCCAGTATGTGTGGACGTTTTATAAACAATAGACTGTACAATCTGGTCTGTGTACTTTGTAGAGAATGATGAATTTGTAATTTCTATATATTAAAGGGGTCGCAAGACCTTAACATCTTTGTTAAAATCTTTTTTTTTGCTAATGCCCCTTTTTGTTGTTTTGTTTTTTTAGATTGGGTCTTATTTTGGAAGTGTCCTCACCACAGTAGATATAGATGGAGATGCAGTCAGTGACATTCTTCTAGTTGGCGCACCAATGTTTATGGGAGCTGAAAAACAAGAACAAGGAAAAGTGTATGTCTATAGCATTCAGGAGGTTAGCATGTTCATATATTTATCTGATTTGATATGGATGTAAGTTAACTTTTTACTTCCAGTCTCACATCTGAGTTCTATTCATCTCTCTAATAAGGTAGATTTCACAGACTCAAAGGCAGCTAGACATGTGTTGACGTATTGATATCAACTTATTCCTAAATAATATAAAGGGTTTTTTCAAATTAATAACAAAAATGCAATAGCTTGGTGGTTAGAACATCTGCCTTACAGCACTGGGGTCTCTGGTTTGAATCCTGGACACTATTTGTGTGGAGTGTGCATGCTCTCCTTTTGCTTTTGTGTGTTTCCAAGGACATGCTGGTAAGTTAATTGTCTAAACTGGCCCTAGGGTGTGTATCAATGTATGTGAGGTACCTAAGATTTTAAGCTCCTTGAGGGCCTGGGCAAGGGCTAATTTGATTGTACAATATGTAAATTAGAATCGCTACAGATGCCCCAGAAAAAGTCGTTTCACCTGTACCAAATTACTAATTTTATAAATCCCTAAGTACAGACCAGACAGATATAACCACTAGGACTCTATTTGAAAATAAATGCCTACGTGGTACCAAGTCACAAAGGTGGGTCTCTGAGCTTTATGTTCTATTCAATAGTCAACAAAACAAGCCATCTTATCAAACTGCATGGGAATCAGACCTGGGCGAGAGTGAAGAGGAGGAGGTATGGAAGCAGTGGTCGACCAAGGTGCACAAAGGCACACTCAATACTTTACTAGTGGAAGCGAACTACAGGGTGCTGTCCAGATGGTGCCTTGTTCCAACAAGCCTAGCTAAAGTGTACCCTGGCACTTCACCGTTTCAGAGGGTGTGGATGTGAGGGTGATATGTTCCATGCCTGGTGGTCCTGCCCAAAGGGCCAATGTTTTTGGATCAAATTATTCAATCTGTTCTACTCAGTGACAGGACAAAATATCCCTAAAAACTTAAAGTGGCACTGTTTGTGGACTTGCTGAATGAGATCCCAAGACATCTTTGAACCCTCATTTTTACATTTTTTTCAGCAGCTATAATTACTAAAGCACAAGCATGGAAATCTCCAGTGTTAATGTGCTTTAGTAAAACAAACTCTCCTGCATCATGGTCAATAAGAAACTGACCAGCATCCTCAGAAACAAACAAGCTAGATTTAAAAAAGTGTGGACCCCATGAAATAAATACCTTCAAGTCCCATAGTTCTGGGGAGTGTTTGGAGCGGGGACCTGGATCAAAGGAACGGATTCTTGCTTATTTTCTCTTTCTTTATTTCTTCTTCTTTCCTTTATCCTACATTTCTTTCTTCTTATGATTTGCTATCACATATATGGATGCAAATGGAGAGTTCTTTGGGCCTCTCATATTTCAAGGTCAATATGGAAGCAAGGTACTGTGTTTTGAGGTGCTAGATTAACTCTGGCTATAAGTGTACCCATATCTTGTCATGCTTCTGCATTAACACTTGACCATCTGTTGCAGCATTGTTTTTTCAAAGTATTGTCCATGCATTGTTTCAAATATAAGAGAAATTACTGTACATCTATCTTGCTAATGCCCTGGGCAAGCAGTAGCCTAATTTGCTAGTGCCGACACTTAACCACTTGCTTACTGGGCATTTAAACCCATACCAATTTTCGGCTTTCAGCGATGTCGCATTTTGAATGACGATTGTGCGGTCGTGCGACGTTGTACCCAAACAAATATTTTATCATTTTTTTCCCACAAATAGAGCTTTCTTTTGGTGGTATTTGATCACCTCTGCGGTTTTTATTTTTTGCTCTATAAACAAAGAGCGATGATTTTGAAAAAAGAACAATATTTTTTACTTTTTGCTATAATAAATATCCCAAAAAATTATAAAAAAAATAATTAATCAGTTTTGGCCGATGTGTATTCCTATACATATTTTGGTAAAAAAAAAATCACAATCGGCGTATATTGATTGGTTTGCAGAAGTGTTATCGCGTCTACAAACTGTGGTAATTGATTTATGGTGTTTTTATTATTATTATTTTTTTTTACTAGTAATGGTGGCGATCTGTGATTTTTATCTGGACTGCGATATTGCAGTGGACATGTGGGACATTTTTTACACTTTTTTGGGACCAATGACATTTATACAGCGATCAGAAATTTAAATAGCCACTGATTACTGTATAAATGTCATTGGCAGTAAAGGGGTTAACACTAAGGGGGCAGTGAAGGGGTTAACTGTGTCCCCTTTATGTGTTCTAACTGTATGGGGGGCTGGGCTGCCAAGGACATAACAGAACTAACTGGTCCCGATCACAGGGATCAGTAGATCTGTTATGTCCCCCCTCACATAACAGAGAACCGCCTTGTTTACATCGGCGGTTCCCCGTTCTGCCGCTCTAACAGAGGATCGCAGGTCTTCAGCGAACATCGAGTCCGCCCGACCCACAGGAACGCCCACACAGCATGCGACAGCCATGAGAGCGCGCCGCGGCCAGCTGTGAGTGCGCACAGGAAGCACACAAAGGGGTGGACGTCCCCCCGGCGATTCAGATCCGCTCTGTAGCCATCTTTCAGCTGTAGCGTGGATCTGTACTGGTTAAACTTGGTTTTCTACTATGTTTATAATGATCTAACCCTTGAGTTTCTTTAAGGGTGCATTCATCATTTCATATTTGTCGATACTGTTTAAAGTTGTTAAACCTATGAATAAAAATCTATTGCAAAGAAAAATCCAGTCAGCTGAGGTGCCTGTTGTCTATTTAAAAATATGTCAGAGTCATCCGGTTTCATGAACAGCAAATTGCTTTATTTCAGAGATTGTGATTGAGATTGGAACTATTTACTGGTAACACACCACCAATAATGGTGGGGTGGATTAGTTACTGCCAGTGAACACTGATAATTATGAGGGACATTGTGTTTCTCCCACTGGGCAGGAATGTATGTTACATACTTGTGATCTCTGCACTCTACAAACCAGGGTGTATGTTACATGCCCTGTACTCTGCATGCTAAGGTACATAGTCTTGATCAAGGTGCCTTTTGTTGCAACAGCAACTGGTTGTTAAGAGATCTTCTGTTTTAAGAAGGCTCTATTTCATTTTGGTGCATAAATCACTACAATGTGGTTAGCAAAAAAAGGATGTCAACATACTTCAACAATTCTGTGTCACTGGCCTTTAAGCAGATTCTTATATAAAAGAGAACCCACATTAATGGGGAACACAGGAAATTCAGTTCAACAGCTGTCATGGTTTTCTCAGGACTGATGGCCAGCAGTAAAGGCTAAGCAATACATTAGATCCTTTCCCACTCCTCTGAAAACTAGGAAATATTATTTAAAGTAATTGATTTTTCAAGTCAATTTTTCCTACTAAGAAGATAATGTTCACACATACTTTGTCTTCACAGGAGACTTTTAAGCATGAGATGAGTTTGGAGCCCATGAACCAAACCTGCAAACAAGAAGCGGAAAATGAACCCTGTGGGGCTCGCTTTGGAACAGCTATTGCAGCTGTGACAGATCTCAACCTGGATGGCTACAATGATGTAGCTATAGGGGCTCCTCTAGAGGGAGATCACAGAGGAGCTGTGTATATTTATCATGGAAGTGGAAAAACCATAAAAAGCGACTATGCTCAGGTATCCATCAAAACTGTATTTGTTGACCATAAAGTTAATAAAAACTATAGAGATAAAAAAGGGGTTTTGCTTGATTCCTAACAGCGTATTCCATCAGGCGGAGATGGGAAAAAAGTAAAATTTTTTGGACAGTCTATTGATGGTAAAATGGACTTGAATGGGGATGGACTGACGGATGTAACAATTGGAGGTCTTGGAGGAGCTTCTCTGTTTTGGTAAGTATTGAAGTGAAGTCAAAGTCAATGTAAACCCTGACAATTAACTTAATTTACTATTTACTTCCTTTTGGTTTGTTCAATATACAGTTGAAACCATTATATAGTTTTACTATACCTGTTGATCCTGTCAGAAGTTTAGTGAGCTGATTCAGGATGAGGTTCGAGCTTGCCTAAACCTTAGGTTAGAGGAAAATTCCTAGGATACGCATTCGGAACAAATTGTGAACCTTTGGCTGAAAAGTTTGCAGTTGCACCTCCAAAAATTAGAAACAATAAGCAGTTTTGTTTTAATTTTTCGTCAGAACCAGATTTGACACCTCAGTAAATCTGTCCCAATCTGTTCAACTAGAAAACTGAATAGTTCATTTTTGCTGTTGTTGTAGTTATTGTTACAATTACAATTTTTTTTTATCATCTATATATTAAGTGGCTCTGGCAACACATTATGCAATCCTTTTGTGCCACTGTTCACTACAGTACTGGGACCTGATTGCTCCTAACTTCATAGCCAGTTCTTGCCAACTGTTGTTCCACTGTCTAATGCAGTGTTTCTCAAACTTTTTTTGTCTTGCGGTGCACCAAAAAGATCAAAAAATTTTCACGGCACACCGGAAAAGATTTAACAATTTTCGTGGTGAAGAACCTTTTTACATATATATTTCATTTTAAATGTAATGTGAAGGATGTGCCTGCTTTTGAGATCAAATCATATTGAAGCGATCGTAATGTTCTTTGTACTTTTGCTTGTTTCCTTGCTTTTCATTTAACAGTTTCTCTTTCAGAGTTCCAGACTTGATTAAGTATTTTTCCATCACTAAACAATGAACAAACTTTATTTATAAGCATCAAAGTTGGAATGGAAAGGTCTCTATTTTCATAATATAATTAGAGCGAGTTCTCGAGAGATCTCGCACAAGTCTCGTGCTACGAAAGGAACCAATGAATGACAGACTGACAGAGATTGCGTTTTTATATATGTTACTTTTTAACTTTTGCAACATTGATTTACCATTTAATTTTTCGATATGTTTAAGGTTTCAAAATGCTAGCAATTTTACAGTTCACAGAGTGACCTAAAACATATATTCATATACATACATACAATCAGAATCTCAGAATGTAGGTATAACATGGAGACAAAGTCCCAACAGGGGCAATATGACAATATGTCAGTCTGACAAACAGACAATCAAACGTTCTAGGATCAGGACGCGTCACAGGTAGATCATTGGTGAACAGCATAGGTAAACAGTAAAAATTGGTACCCAGCTAGGCTGCAGCATGTGATTTAGTTATTTATAATGGTACCCCACATCTCTTGGGTTACCTAAGGAAATAAAGCCTAGATGGGTAAGCTAAATACTAAGGATAAATAAGAAAAGAAAATAGGGCGTGAAAAGACATAGCAAATGGAAGAACTGAAAGGGGATAGGGAAAGAAAAGGGGGGTAAAGTAGAAAAGAGAAAAAGCGGGGGGTGAAGGGTGAGGAGGGGTGTCTTTTTTTTTTTTTAAGTACTAAGGGTAGGAAGTGTTGTCACAACCTTCTCTTCGGTTTCTCTGAAGCTGAGTAATGAATCCAGATCATCCATGTGTTGATTAACTTCTCCCATTTGTCCACCACCATAGCCTGTATCTCTTACATGAGCATAGTGTCATTTAGTTCATGTACCCACATGTTAAGAGATGGAGTGGAGGAATTTTTCCAAAATCTGGAAATCAAATGTCTGCCAGCGGAGAGAAAAAATCTCAACAGACTGGACTTCTAGGACTTAATTGAGCCCGGGAGTATGGACAATAGGGCTATGGAGGGGGACAAACGTTAAAGGTTCATCATACATTTCTGTGTAGATCTGAAAGATCTGTGCTTGTAACCATGTTTAGGAAAAATAAGTGTGTATTCAGGAGATGGAGCCCGATGTGGGTCCTTTTCTTAATATTCGACGATAGGTCTACCACGTCTCAAGGTAGATAGTAGTTTGTTTAGAAAGGGAGCTGGAGACTGTACCCAACCTCTACGGTTAGTCTCTCTCCGTGGATGGAGGTATAGACCACCCTGACGCTAGAGTAGGCAGGCGAAACCAGTGTCTAGAAAGTCTAGATGTGTCTTTACATACTACTTGGAAATTGCAAACAGGGGGAGGTATCGGGATAACAGGTATGAGGGCCCGAGTTAATTCAGGATCTTCAGGTCAGACAAC
>BLSH010370119.1:120872-137297 GCA_018402905.1 Glandirana rugosa | reverse complement strand
GGCCAAACGTCACTTCCGTGTGGTCTCTCCTTTCCCGGAAGGGACGTACTGCTCGACAAGACAGACCCGACATACTATGGAGTTGGGTCTGTCTCTAGATTGCAGCAAGACGTGCAGCGTCGCGACCCCCTGGAAATCAGCAATCGACCCCACAGGGGGTCGTGACCCACGTGTTGAGAACCGCTGCTTTAAGGGAAAGATTATTGTTCTAAAATCATCTCCAAGTTCTATAGGGAAAGGTTCCAGCTGTTGCTTAGAGGGACAGATTATTGTTCTAAAATCATCTCCAAGTTCTATAGGGAAAGTTTCTTCCAGCCGTTGCTTAGAGAGCCATATTATTGTTCTAAAATCATCTCCAAGTCCTATAGGGAAAGTTTCATCCAGCCGCATAGAGAGCCATATTATTGTTCTAAAATCATCTCCAAGTTCTATAAGGAAAGTTTCTTCCAGCGGCATAGAGAGCCATATTATTGTTCTAATATCATCTCCAAGTTCTATAAGGAAAGTTTCTTCCAGCCGCATAGAGACCCATATTGTTCTAAAATCAATGATTTTAGAACAATAATATGGCTCTCTGTGCGGCTGGAAGAAACTTTCCTTATAGAACTTGGAGATGATTTTAGAACAATAATATGGCTCTCTATGCGGCTGGAAGAAACTTTCCTTACAGAACTTGGAGATGATTTTAGAACAATAATATGGCTCTCTATGCGGCTGGATGAAACTTTCCCTATAGAACTTGAAGATGATTTTAGAACAATAATATGGCTCTCTATGCGGCTGGAAGAAACTTTCCCTATAGAACTTGGAGATGATTTTAAATCATCATTTCTTGCACAAAAATAAAAAAACAGTGTTGGCTACCTCCTCCTCCTTTACCGCCACTTTCACCGCCTCCTCAACCCCAACTCCACATCCACCTCCATTTTTGATTTTTTTATGTGACTCTTACCCCCATTTTCTTTCCTTTTGCAGACCTTTAGGACTTGCTAGGACTTTGTTACAGCCATTTTTGTGCCTAAAAGTTTGGGTCCCCATTGATTTCAATGGGGTTCGGGGTCGGGGACAAAGTTCGGGTCAAGGCCGGTCCCGAACCCGGACTTTGACCGGAAGTTCGGCCGAACCTGCAGAACCCGAACTTCCAGAGGTTCGATTAACTCTAATCACAAGGACAAACAGAGAGATTGAATCTCCCCAGTGGGGGTCACAAGCAACAATAAAATTCTGACAGTGCTCGATAATTGAGGAAAGTGGAAAAATAGAACTGAACCGGTAGGGTTATCTCACTGGTATTGCTATTTGAAAGTTTTGAGGTTAAGTTATCAGGCAGATCCCCAGGCAGGCAGCTTCTACACCCCAGAGGTTCTCCACATTCTCCTTGGCTTGTAGTGCAATGTAACAAAAATTGAAATTGAAGCACCACAATACTACTAAGAGATCCAGTTACAACTAGACCTGTGCACAACAGAAATTTTTGTTTTGTCTCATTTAGTTTTCACTTGTAAAATACATAATTTTGTTCTGTTATATTCATTATGTTACATTAACCTCCCTGGCGGTATGATTATGTCAGATTTTTGCGTCTAAAAGCAGTATATTGTTTTGCATGGAAATTTGGCGTTTTATATTGTAGGCCTGTAATTCTTAGGAATAACTCACTTAAATCTGTCCAAACAAGAGTCTAGTAGACATCCCGGGTATAATAAAGTTTGAAACATGAAATCATAAATTATAATATAATAAATAACTACAAATAATTATCAAAAATAATAACATAATAGTAAGAAAATGAATTCAATAATGTAATCAAACCAAAAACACTGAAATTTGCTCATTTGCAGAATTGTCGCTGTCGCCACTTTCAGTGTCTGATGATAAATTTCCCCTAAAATCAGTATCACTCAATTCTGCAAATGATTCTTATTTACTATCGTGGTTTTCTAGCTGATCAAAAACCGCTTTTGACATAAGGGGACACTTTTTGGTTGCCATGGACGTTCTCAAGTTTCCAGGCAGAAAGAATGGCATATATAATATAAAAGTGCATGCAGGGCACTAGACAAAGCACTAGAGACAAAGGGGATGTGAAATGATTTCATACAGTAATGTAATCTTACAGATTACAGCGTTCTGTATGTATACTGTGTGTTTCACTTTTTGAATTTGCCGCCGGTCTCCGCCCCCGTTATAACGTGACGCCCGGCACACAGAGGAATCGGGCGGAGGACACAGCCCAGGGGACATCGCTGGATCCAGAAGACAAGGGGAGTAACGGTGCCTGGATCCAGTGATGCGATCCCGAGTGTGGCTCGGGATTACCGCTCTTGGTACAGAAAATTCACCCCGAGCCACACTCGGGAATACCGCCAGGGTGGTTAATTTGTTTTCGGTTAATTCCTCATTTCTGTAGAGTATAGATATTCATTCTAACAAATTGATTTGTTTTATTGTTTAATTGTTGTGTTTTCAGATAATTCGTTATCTACTGTATGTATGTACTGTATATATATATATTCATGACAACGATTCGTAGTTGGGAAAGTCATTTGTTTATTGAATCCATTGACATATACAATGACAATATCTCTTCTCCTATGCTCAAATACAATACAACACACTTCTCACTCAGTTCTCAGGAACCCAACCTCCAGCAGAAATGTAATCAGCTGATTGGACTGTAAGATTTACTCTGAGTTGACCTTTTGTTTCATTAGACCTTTAACGAATTATCGAATCATGCCAAATTCATTAATTATTTTCATTATAATTTCTTTTGCATTAGTTGAACTTCGTTATTTTTTTCTTCGGACATTCGGATGCATCCAAATATCTGAAAGATGCAAAATTCGCCCGAATTCCCATAAAAGTCAGGGGGACAATCCAACATTTTGTTGGTCCAAGAGCACCCCCTTTATTAAGGCTTAATTGACAACAATGTGATTTGACTAGAAGTGAACTGGATCTTTAATGTTATTTTTTCCAGTGTGATTGCAATTACAGAGCTTGTCAGTAATTGTACAGTATATACAGCTACACCTTTTGGCTTATACCCCAAAATGTGTTCACCATTATCCCAACTTTAATTCATTGTCTTACTGCATATATATAAGTATACAGGGTGGGCCATTTATATGGATACACCTTAATAAAATGGGAATGGTTGGTGATATTAACTTCCTGTTTGTGGCACATTAGTATATGTGAGGGGGGAAACTTTTCAAGATGGGTGGTGACCATGGTGGCCATTTTGAAGTCAGCAATTTTGAATCCAACTTTTGTTTTTTCAATAGGAAGAAGGTCATGTGACACATCAAAGTTATTGGGAATTTCCCAAGAAAAACAATGGTGTGCTTGGTTTTAACGTAACTTTATTCTTTCATGAGTTATTTACAAGTTCCTGACCACTTATAAAATGTGTTCAATGTGCTGCCCATTGTGTTGGATTGTCAATGCAACCCTCTTCTCCCACTCTTCACACACTGATAGCAACACCGCAGGAGAAATGCTAGCACAGGCTTCCAGTATCCGTAGTTTCAGGTGCTGCACATCTCTTATCTTCACAGCTTAGACAATTGCCTTCAGGTGACCCCAAAGATAAAAGTCTAAGGGGGTCAGATCGGGAGACCTTGGGGGCCATTCAACTGGCCCACGACGACCAATCCACTTTCCAGGAAACTGTTCATCTAGGAATGCTCGGACCTGACACCCATAATGTGGTGGTGCACCATCTTGCTGGAACTATGATGTCGGTGATAGGGAATTGCTGGCCATCAAGTCAGCTTTGGAGGAATGGCGGTACCTCCTGGAAGGAGCAGCTCACCTGGTATTGGTTTTAACTGACCATAAAAACCATTAAAAAAAACATATGCTGTGAAGATACGAGATGTGCAGCACCTGAAACTACGGATACTGGAAGCCTGTGCTAGCATTGCTCCTGCGGTGTTGCTATCAGTGTGTGAAGAGTGGGAGAAGAGGGTTGTATTGACAATCCAACACAATGGGCAGCACATTGAACACATTTTATAAGTGGTCAGAAACTTGTAAATATCTCATGAAAGAATAAAGTTACGTTAAAACCAAGCACACCATTGTTTTTCTTGTGAAATTCCCAATAACTTTGATGTGTCACATTACCTTCTTCCTATTGAAAAAAGTTGGATTCAAAATGACCGACTTCAAAATGGCCACCATGGTCACCACCCATCTTGAAAAGTTTCTCCCCTCACATATACTAATGTGCCACAAACAGGAAGTTAAAATCACCAACCATTCCCATTTTATTAAGGTGTATCCATATAAATGGGCCACCCTGTACAATAAGTATACAATATTTCATTAGTATTGATTTAGGTGGAAATTCAACAACCAGAGACTCAATGTATTTTGTTGAACTGTTTGTGAAAGTGAGAGTACCATGGAGGTGTTTATTAAAAATAATATATCTGCCACAGTATTCCAAAGCATGCCAGGGGATTCACAAACCGAGTGCCACAGTAAGCATGACTAGGCCTAATAATTTCTCTTTAACAACACACTCAACTGCCAACCAGCACCTTACCAAAGAATGGCATTTTTACTTGAAATACATGTGTGAATAGGAGCGTATTGTTATGTAGCCTGTCCATGTGGCTGTTTTTTTCACATATGTGTTCTCTTTTCTATTCTAGGAAAAGCCGGATTTTTTGAATTCTATAAATATTTCTGTTGAGTTTAATTTTAAAGATCCAGAAGAAGGCCCAGTTCTCAGCAATGAGCAGCCGAGGATTATAAATAAATATGTAAGTACAGACTTAACACAGAACCACAGAAGATCTTCCAACTACATAGTCAGAGGTATAGCCTAGTAGCATAGGGCCCCTGAGATTTACCCCAGCTTGTCTTCTTTTCTCCAGACTCTCCGTTGGTCAGGGGGTATGCTAAGATTTTTTTTTTTGTTTACTCATAACAGAAAGTATCCCTTTTAATTTCAAATCAAACAGTTTACTAAGATAGTAAGCAGAGCTATGTAAATTATTCTTTTATGCCTCTGGGCCATCTGTAAAGCCTGAAATGCCTGTATGTAGTTTGCAAGAAATAGCTTGATAATACTTAAAGTGGAGTTCCAGTCCCCCAAACACGTTTTTTTTTTTTAAACTGCTCTGCATTTGTCCAAACATGTAGATTAACAATTACTACATGTCTAATGTGTTGCAATTTTACTATCTTTAAAAATAGTTTTGCACTTACTGATCTCGGGAGTAGGCAGGTTCCATTTTAGCTGCGGGCATCTGAAGCCCTCCTATTTTCATTTCCGGGATTTCCTCCCGATTTCGCGCATGCGCAATAATGCCGCTGCACGGCTCTCCGTCTTCCTGAAAGGTTGCCATAGCAATTTCGGCATCGGCGGAAGTTCCCGCCCCATTGCTATAGCAACCTGTCAATCAGACACGTTTGCGTCTGCAAATAACGCAAGATTTCTTCAGTGGGCGATTCACAAGTACTCCTGGGATACATGACGCCGCTATCCCAGGAACCCTTGCGAATCGCCTAGTGACGTAATCGCCTAGGCTAGGAAGGGGCGGAAGTCACGAAAATAATGAAAATAAAAGGTATTTACAAGCATAAAAAAAAAAAATGGCCATTGTGAAAAGTATGTGCTACGGCCATGCAGCGCAGACAAAGGATAAAAAATGGGAGGAACTCAGCTTTAACTGCATCTGGGCTGGAAACCTGTACTTCTTGTTGGCTGAAGGTCATAAAGGGATGAATTGCATGGCTCCACCCAATATTTTGAAAATGAGAAGGAAATATCTTATTTTTTTGGAATCTGTGATGGAATCAAAAGATGTAGATGACCTCTGGTTTATTATAGTGGTACTGAAGGCAAAATCACATCTATGGTGCAATCTGTCACTAGCATCAACAAAAACAGTCTTTGTTTTTCTGAGTTTGCCGTGTAGCTTAGTTTTTTACCTGTTGATCCTACTCTTATTTTTTAAGTGACAGTTAGATGATTGAGACAAACCATTTACCACTGGCAGGGGTACTTACAATGGTCAACTTTTATTCATGTAGTTAAAACTTAACCACTTCAGCCCTGGAAGGATTTCCCCCTTTAGGACCAGAGCCCTTTTTGCGATTCGGCACTGCGTCATTTTAACTGACAATTGCGCGGCCGTGCAATGTTGTACCTAAACGAAATTTGCGTCCTTTTTCCCCCACAAATAGAGCTTTCTTTTGGTGGTATTTGATCACCTCTGCATCATTTCTGATCGCCGCTATAAACAAAAGAAGAGCAAAAATTTTGCAAAAAAACCCAAATTTCTTACTTTTTGCTAAAATACAAATCCAAAAAAAAAATATAAAAAAACATTTTTTTCCATTGTTTTTGGCTGATTTAGATTCTTCCTCATATTTTTGGTAAAAAGAATCGCAATCGGCGTTTATTGATTGGTTTGCGCAAAAGTTGCCGCATTTACGGATGATGAGAATTAATTTCTGGGGCTTTCATTTTTTTTTTTTTTACTAGTAATGGCGGCGATCTGTGATTTTTAGTGGTACTGCGATATTGCAGTGGCCATGTCGGACCATTTTGACACTTTTTTGGGACCATTGGCATTTATACAGCGATCAGTGCTATAAAATTGCACTGATTACTGTGTAAATGCCATTGGCAGTGAAGGGGTTAACCTGCAGGGGGCGTTCTAAGGGTTAACTGTGTTCCATGGGCGTGTTACTAACTGTGTGTGGGCTGCCCTGGCTGGAAAAAGGGGATGATCACAGCTTCCATATAGAGGAAGCCTGTGATCACCGCCCTTCCCCCTCTATGAGAACAGAGATCTGTGTTTACTTACACGGACCTCCGTTCTCTCACTGCGGGGGGCCATCGCGGGTAGCCGGCAGCGATCGAGTCCACCCTACTTACTCCCTGGCCCCCCCCCGGAACACAGTGAGCGAGCGAGCGTGCCGCCAGCGGCGCACACTCGCTCACAGCACTAGTTGTCGCTCGATAACGATCCACCTTGCCGTTGTTAGACTGCGGTCGGCGGTCGGCAAGTGGTTAAAACCTACATCCCAAAGATTCTATTACTAGTTAAAACATTTAAAGTACATCTTAAGCTATTAGTCTTTCTAACACAACTATCTCCAGCCAATGTTGCTGTCCAAGGGTGTCTCCATTGCTCCTCCATAGATAGAGGAACCACCCTGAGGCTGGGTTCACACCTCAGCATGGAGTGGCTCACAGCAGGGGTCTGTTGCATCTGCATTTACTGTTTCAGGTCCGATTTACGTCCGGACCTAAAATGGACCAGAAGGTGCACAGGATGTGTGGACCGGTGTCATAGAGAGTCGGTCGCAATCTCCTGACATGCAAATTGGATGCGGGGAAACCCACATCCAATTTGCAATAGTGTGAACCCAGCTTAAGGTAGGAAATGTGTTACTGGCCAAATCACCACCTGCAGAAAATAAAGGGAGAAAAAAATCTAAAAAAAGCCACATAGAATGATTAAGAAGCTGCAATAAATTCAGGTTTAGGTTTTGGGTTCAATACTGCTTTAAGGCTCTACTATATTTCACCCAATTTTAGTGGATGGCTTTTTGGTTATTCTTGGCCAACCTCACTATAACCTGTATGGATTCAGTTTATATAAGAAAGAAAATGGGTGTGGACAATCTGCTAATGAATACCATAAGGTGTGAAATATATGCATTGTTTGCCTATGAGGCTTCTTTATTTATAATGACACCAAATGCATAGATGACAGCCAGTGACTTTTTAAAATATACACAAGATCCATTGCCAGCCCCCCTTCCCTGGCAAGGTACCCCCATGCTGACAGCTTGTTACCTGTTATGTTTTAATGTAGGGGTAATGGCCAATTTTTTCTTTTTTTTTTGCATGGGCGCCCCTTAAAATTCATGCCTGACCTAAAGGGTCTGGTATGAATTTTGCTTGCAAACTCACATTTTTTTTTTTTTTACACCATCGCTCCTTTGTGTACATTCATCTGTTTTCCTAATGACAAGCCTGAGCGGGATGCTGTCACATTTAGCAGCAGTATTAATACCATTGTTAAATGTTCCACTTCCGTGTCAGTGTTTTTTTTTTTTGTTTTTTTTTTGGATGGGATTTTTTTGTTTTTTTATAGTGTAAGTGTGTTTTAGGTACAAAAGCAGAATGTGCACTATTGGTTTTGGGCTGTACTACAGGTACAAACAACAACTAACATACACATATGTGGTATCGCTATGATTGCCATGAGCAGGAGATTTTAATTTGGGTTGTTTTTTGGTGGAAAATTATGATAGTAGCAAGAAATATACAGATACATTTTTTTTTAATTTTATTTTTTACTATTTTGGCCCAGTTTTCCTTTGATAATAAAAAAAATCAGAAGATATCCATTACAATGTACCACCAAAAGAAAGACCAATTTGCCCTGAAAAGTAAAATATGGTATAACCCCCCTGGATGCATAAAGTAGTTGTGGTGATATGTACAATTTTCCTAACACATGTCAAAATTGCAAAATTGTGCTTAGGCATTTAGATTTGTTTTACCCTGCAAAGGGGTGCATAAAGTGTATGTTGCTGCAAAATGTCATATTTCCGATATGTTTCCATGTTACCAGGTATGTGTATTAATATGAAATCTGTTCCAGCGTTGACCAGCGTGGTCAGTTTGCTTCTGCACAAGAAAGATGCACTGTGATCCTCATATCATAAGCTACTATCTTGAAGAACTACAGTGGCAAGAGTTTTCTAAAAAAGCATACCCCTTGCCACAGGCTGACATTTAATTTTGGACAGAAAAATGTTTGTTTTAATTGAATGGTAATGACATTTCTTATATTTCAGCACTTAAGCACTTCTTTGCTCATTTTACAGATCCCATTTACCATGGACTGTGGTACTAATAAAACATGCATCAGTGACCTTGTTCTAGATGCTCAATTAAGTGTGGATGAGCAAAGGTAAAATTCTTTTACAATGAATAAGAGACGTTTGAATGTTTCTTAAGAGGAAACAATAGATAGATACATTTAGGTTGATTTTATGTATATTTTTAAGTTGATATGTTTTTAGACTGATGTTTTGTGCTGTTACATTTTAAAGCCCCACTCTGAGCAAGAGAAAAATACTCTTACATTACTGCCTCCCCAAACTGCAATTGTTAGATGCTTGTTAAAGCCGAATTCCACCCAAAAGTGGAGCGTCCGCTTATTTGCCTCCCCCCTCCCTCCAGTGCCACATTTGGCACCTTTCAGGGTGGTGGTGGGAATGGGGACCTGTTTTTGACAGGTCCTCCTTCCCCACTTCCGGAGATGGGGCCACGGCCCCATGTCTCGGAAGTTTGGCCCCCTCCTTCTTCCTCCTCCGCCGGGCAAATTAGAAAGTGCAGTGCGCTTCATGCATGCGCAGTAGGGAGCCGACCGTGAAGCTGAAAGGCTTCACTGCCGGTTTCCCTTAGTGGCACTGGTGGCAGCAGCACCCGACAGCCGATCCGAAGATATATATGTCCATATATTTAAAGTCAGCAGCTACAGTATTTGCAGCTGCTGACTTTTAATTTTTTTTTCCCAGGCGGAACTCCGCTTTAAAGGGGAACTTTGCTGCATCTCAGCACCACAAACCAAAAACGCCATTTATTTCATTTGTAAGATTCAAAGCAAACTCCCCCATCCATCCATGTCTCTGTGCTTCATTTTGCTGAGAAATCATTTGGAAAAACACCCCCCTAGCATTTCTGGTTGTGCCATCTTGAGAAAGGGCAGAAGATTCATGTAGCATTTATTTCCTGGAATCCATCTGCCCTTAGCTCAAGTATTCAGGCAGGAGTGTGTGCTTAGCTAAGAAAACACCTCATCACCTCCTGAAGACACCTGGTATGTATCACATCATTTGCCTAGGCATGGAAGCAACTGAAGAAATGTAAAATAAAGGTTAAAACAAGTAAATATGATATACTTTCCTATTTACCAATGCAAGCAGCATAAGGATTAAAAATAGTCAGTGTTGACGGAAAGGGTAAAGTTCAATGTGGAAATTAACTCTAAAAATAAGCAAGGCTGACAGGCAGGGTTTTTATGACAGCAGAGACCCCACTGGTATCTTCTGTCCTAAATGCTTCTACCTGCCTATTAGCGGTAAAGTAAACTAAGCTGCACATGCGCTCAGCTCAGTGTATAATAATGGCACCCTTATGTGCAATGATGATGTGACTACTATGACATCATCACCGCACAGCTATTCAAGCAGCTGAACAGACCAAACTCGGAAGGATACCTGGGAGAATACGGAAGCACCTGTGACAGCGGAGAGCGCTGAAAGCCTAGTACTGGAAGGCATTGCTTGACAGATAAGTCTCCCATAATGTGCTAACATGTGATGCATATGGAATAAAGGTCTGGGGGACATGTTTATTAAAAAAAAAAAAAAAAATAGAATAAATGAGTTGAATTCTAGAGGTAGAGGACTAAGGTGTAATACCCACCTTATTTCTTACTTTGCCAGGTTTCCTCTATGATTTGCAGTTGTTTCCCCTCCAAGCCTCCTCTAAGACCCCTTTCACATTGGGGGTGAAGCACTGCTATTCGAGCGGCAGCAGGGCACTTTTAACTCCTAAGAAGGTGTTAACAAGGGGTTAATAGCACCGGTGCGTGGCGCTTCTGAAGTGGTGTTCAGCCGCTTCAGGAACCGCTGGACGGTGCGGGAGCGGTGCACCGCCTCAAAGAAGCTGCTTGCAGGACCTTTTTTCCCATCCTGCAAGCGCACCGCCCCAGTGTGAAAGCACTTTAACTTTCACACTGGGGTGCATTAGGAGGCAGTTTAGAGGCGCTTTACAGTCGCTATTTTTAGCTCAAAAATGCCTGTAAATTGCCTCAGTGTGAGAGGGGTCTAAGGCACTCCTTCAGGTGGGAGGGTGAGCGCTCTCTAGTGTCATCACATATAATGCAAGACTAATAGACCTGCATTGTACATGAAGACAGCGATGGCCACAACTCAGAGCATTGGAGAGAAGAGGGGAACACCAAAGCCCTGCCTGCTGCTGCCAGAGCCAGGAATAGGGTAAATATTACAGCTTATTCGTAGACCCCTAGCAGTGTTGCCAACCTACTAGAATTTACTGACACAACACCCAAAATTTACTGGCACTGCCAAGTTTTTACTGACATTTCCAAAAGTTACAAAATTACATTTCTAAGTGCAAATTTCAATATTTAGGCTACAAAATAGTACAATATGCAATTAGCAATGTGATTTTAAGGCAAAAAAAAATATTTCTTATTTTTGATAAGGCAAGTAAGTAGCTAAGGAACAGGACTATTCTATAATTAGAATGGACAGCAGTGTGCAGCACCACAGATGATGATGACACCTCACCGATATGACATGCCCCCTCCTGAGTCACAGTGACAGTCCCGCTTCCGGATTGCCTTGCTTCCGTCCTGCAGACCTACACATGAGGCTCCAGCCACCTCCTTGCACTCCGCCGGCGCTGCGTAACACACTGTAGCAGGCACTGGGTTGGTCTCGACCTCCTCCGGACTGAAATAGTGCATGCGCAGTTCCGAGCTGAGTGTCACAGTCATCTTTTTTTACTGGCAATCTTTTTCTGTCACTGGCATTTATTGGAAGAAGAAAAGTGCCTGTTTTTTACTGGCTGCCAGAAAAAATACTGATGGTTGGCAACACTGACTCCTAGACAAGCATTTAACTCTTGCAGTGCAGGGGAAACCCCAATTAAAGGGTATTTTTTTATTTTTTTTGCAGTACCAAAGTTCAGCTTCAACTTGTATATTATATATATACACACAAACTAACTTGCAAATAACATTTTATATATGACAAGGGTTCCCCAGAGCACTATGAATTAACTACATAGAAAGCACGGCAGTGGTTGTTTCCTTTCAGATATGGTGTCCCTGACTGAAACCATTGATAAAGACTTTATCTAGAGCAGCCTTTCTCAATCTTTTCAACACAGAGGAAGCCTTGAAATAACTTTACAGTCTCATGGAACCCCTGATAAAAATGACTATATCTACAACTCATGATACTTTAGTGTGATGGTCAGTGGGAAGAATGCTCCTTACACTTGTGGTTATTGGGCTGAATTACCCCCATACAGATAGGTAAAAGATCAATGGTGTCAGTGGGAAGTTATCAGAGAATCAGAAACTGTTCATTGCTTAAAGTGGAACTTCACTCTTCCAATCGACATTGATTATAATTAATTATTGATTTAATCCTCATGCTGACAGCATTAGTAAATAGATTAGGAAAGTATATCATATTTACTTGTTTTAAACTTTTTTCTTTACATTTCTTCAGTTACTTCCTGGTTTCTTGCCTAGGCAAATGGTGTCATACATCCCATGAGTCTTCAGGAGGGGAGGAGAAGAGCAGGGGTTTTCTCAGCTAAGCACACTCTCCTGCATGTATGCTTGACTTAAGGGCAGATGGAAATTCAGGAAGTACATGCTACATGAATCATCTGCCTTTACTCAAGATGGCCATGGCCAGAAATGCTAGGGGGGGGTTTTCAAAGTGAATTCTCAACAAAATTAGGCATAGAGACATGGATGGATGGGGGAGTCTGCTTTTAATATCAAAAATTAATTAAATTGTGTTTTTGCTTTGTGGTGCTCAGATACAGTGAAGATCCGTTTTAACCACTTCAGCCCCAGAAGGATTTCCCCCTTTAGGACCAGAGCACTTTTTGCGATTCGGCACTGCGTTGTTTTAACTAACAATTGTGTGGTCATGTGACGTTGTACCCAAACAAAATTTGCATCCTTTTTTTCCAACAAATAGAGCTTTTTGTGTGGTATTTGATCCCCTCTGCGTAATTTCGGATCACTGCTATAAACAAAAAAAACAATTCTGCAAAAAAAAAACCACAATATTTCTTACTTTTTGCTATAATACATATCCAAAAAAAATATAAAAAAAAAACAATTTTTTCATCACTTTTGGCCGATTTATATTCTTCCTCATATTTTTGGTTAAAAAAAAATCGCAATCGGCGTATATTGACTGGTTTGCACAAAAGTTGCCACGTTTTACGAATGATGAGAAGTCATTTATGGGGCTTTATTTTTTTTTCTATTTTTTACTAGTAATGGCAGCGATCTACGATTTTTAGCGGGACTGTGATATTGCAGTGGACATGTCGGACCATTTTGACACTTTTTTGGACCATTGGCATTTATACAGCGGTCAGTGCTATGAAAATGCACTGATTACTGTGTACTGTAAATGTCACTGGCAGGGAAGGGGTTAATCTGCAGGGGGTGCTCTAAGGGTTAACTGTGTTCCCTGTGTGTGTTACTAACTGTATGGGGGCTGGGCTGAGTGGGGGAGGAGAGTGATCGCGGCTCCCATATATAGGAAGCCTGCGATCACATTCCTTCCCCCTCTGTCAGAATGGAGATCCAGGAGTTTACATACACGGACCTCCGCTCTGTCACTCCGGGGGAGCAATCACGAGTAGCCGGCGGACATCGAGTCTGCCCTACCCGCTCCCTGGCTCTCCCGGAACACAGTGAGCGCAGGAGCGCACCTCCGGCGGTGCGCTTACAATCTCGCAGCCACTGTCAGGTGACGCCTGTTTGCGATATTGAACCTCTTTGCTGCCATCATGGGACCATGGTTAACCACTTGCCGACCAGCCACAGTATATATACTGTGGCAGGTTGGCTCTATTGTACCTGTACGTCATTCCGAGCAATAGCCACTGGGTGGTGCACGCACACACATTGGCCACAGGAGGGGCCAATCAACGGGTCCAGCAATCGCTCGGGGGAATGGCAGAACAGCCAACTGTTGATGTAAACAAAGCAGACTGGCGTTCTGTCAGACAGAAACAGAGAGATCTGTGATTCCTGCTAATAAGGAACACAGATCTCTCTATTCCTGCAGTGTGTCCATCCCCCACACAGTAAGCAAGCACACATAGCGAACACACTCAACCCTTTGATCGCTCCTGATGTTAACCCCTTCCCTGCCATTGTCATTTAGACAGTGTCAGTGCATTTATTTTAGCACTGATCACTGTATTTGTGTCACTGGTCCCCAAAAAGTGTCACTTAGTGTCCAATTTGTCTGCTGCAATGTCGCAGTCCCGCAAAAAATTGCCGATCGCCACCATTACTAGTAAACAAACAAAAAGTCCCTAAATCTATCCCATAGTTTGTAGACGCTATAACTTTTGTGCAAACCAATCAATATACACTAAGTGGGATTTTTTTTTACCAAATGTGTAGCATTTTTCAGAATATATAGTGGCCTAAATTGATGAAGAAATTAGATATTTTATATTTTTTTATTGGGTGTGTTTTATAGCAGAATGTAAAAAAATATTGTTTTTTTTTTCAAAATTGTCGGCCTCTTTGTGTATAGCGCAAAAAATAAAAACCGCAGAGGTGGCCAAATACTTGTGGGAAAAAAGGACATTTTTTAATTTATTTCAGGTACTTATATAGCACTGTCAATTTACGCAGCACTTTACATATACATTGTACATTCACACCAGTCCCTACCCTCACGGAGCTTACAATCTAAGGTCCCTAATTCACATTCATACACATACTAGGGACAATTTATACAGGATCCGATTAACCTACCAGCATGTCTTTGGAGTGTGGGAGGAGACCAGAGTACCCGGAAGAAACCCACGCAGGCACAGTGACAACAAGCAAACTCCAGGCAGATAGTGTCGTGGTTGGGATTCGAACCAGGGACCCTTTTGCTGCTAGGCAAAAGTGCTATCCACTACACCACTGTGCCGCCTATCAATCAATTTTGTTTGGGCACAGTGTCACACGGCCGCGCAATTGTCAGTTTAAGTAGCGCAGTGCCGTATCACAAAAAATGGCCTGGTCATTAAGGGTGTAAAAGATTCCAGTTCTTAAGTGGTTAGGAAACCCGTAGCAACCTCTGGAGGACCCATAGAGTTTGATGGAACCCCAGTTGAGAAACCCTGATCTAGAGACTCGTAGAAAAGGGAAATCATCCCTTTTCAGTGCTCTGACCTGTAAATAGAGGAACAGTAGAGCTTCAGAACCACTGATCCACTTCAATACATCAGAGCCTTTCCCTCTAAACATCACTGCAATGCTTTATTAACTGAATGTAATAGATGTATAGAGAAATACAAAAGCATAGTGAAAATTGAAGTGAAATTTGAGATAAACAAAAAATCCAGGCATTACCACAAATGTTAATGTTTTATAAAATGGAATTTTAACTTTAAAAACATGAAACCATAATTTTTGCTTTATAAATTAATTTGTTTGCTTTCTTTAAATACAGTTTTGATGAGATGATTGTACAGCATGGAAGAGACAGATTTAATGTCACCATTACCTTGAAGAATAGTGGTGATAGTGCTTATAATTCCAGGGTAGTAATGAAATATACTCCCAATATTATAAGGGCTAAAACAGAGGTGAGTGGAGTTAAACCGCACACAAGCCATAAATAAACACAACCACTGGCACAGCAAACATTGTGGAGATAAAGAAATATTTCACAAAATATTAGCAAATTCCGCCAATGTGAAGCAGTCAGCCAAGAAGCTGAAGCTTAAAAGAATATTGTTTTTGCAACAAGCCAATGATTCTAAACATACCTCAAGAACCATTATGAACTACTTAAAAAAAAAAAAGCTGAAGATTTTGGAATGGCCTTCAAAGTCCCAAAGACATATGATGTCCTCCCAAAATCACGCCACGGCCCCCACTCCGGCGCGATCTGTCACCTGCAATGTCTACCGACACGGCCGATGGCAGATCACTGTACCGCCCCACTGTTGTACTTTGTGTCCATGGTGGCCAACCACAGCAGATCTCATGACAGTTGCACACAATAAAAGACTTACCTGTCATTGCCTAATATTGTGATGAGCTCTGTGATTGGTCACATTTATCACATGGTACAGACAGGGCCAATCACAGCCCATCTGTACCATGTGATTAGTTGTGATCAATCACAGCTCTTCACAATAGTAAACACTGAGGCTGGATTCACACCATTGCGGTGCGAATTCCAGCCTCTCTGCTGCCGGGAAGGGACGGAGCCGCCGTTCGGCGGCTCCGGTCCGTTCCCACAGCGCAGCAGCTGCGGGGGGAGAGATGGGGGAGGAGCCGCGAGCAGGGGAAAATATCCCCGTTCAGTGCGGAGTGCATCTCCGTGTTAGATGCGCTCCCTACTGGACTCAACGGGCTGGGAATTCGCACCGCATTGCACAAAAAACGCGTGCGTTTTTTGTGCAATGCGGAGTGCGAATGCACCGCACATATGTGAACTGGACACATTGAACGTCTCTCCGACCTTAAGCGTGGCGTTACCACACTTAGGTCGGAGTCACAAATGATAACACTTCTCGACACTAACTAGTGTTGATTAGTGTACCATGTCTACCCGACACTAACCGGG
>BLSH010370119.1:70725-90633 GCA_018402905.1 Glandirana rugosa | reverse complement strand
CCCCCCCCCCCGAGGTCGGGACAAGTCCTGCACTTACCCCATCTAATAGACAGGAGTGTTGCAGAGTTCAGCACGCGAAGGGCGGCTGTCAGTCTGCAGAAATCGGCATGTGGAGAGCAGCTCTCCCCATCAGTCCATCCGTCACCGGTCTGTGGGAGCGGGAGTCACGTCCACCGCCACAATGACCCGCCCCCACCACCGCATCCAATCACACTGAGCCGCAGGCTCAGGGCAGCCAATCAGACTATGTGTGTGCGCCTGTTCAGCGCACACACATAGTCTTTAATGGCTGACCAGGTAACAGCCAAGGAGCCGAAAAAAAAAAAATACACTCAGGTATATACACTCCTTCTTCCCTCCAGCACACTACTTGCTTGATCTCCCAGGCAAAACTAGCATTTAAGGGTTCTGGCCTAGCACTGACTTCACTAGGCCTTAGCAATGCCTTATTACAGGCAGGGACCGCAGGCCCCTATAGTGTAGCAGAAAAAAACAGTTCCTTTGCTATCTGTCCTGATGGTGGACTACTGATCCCAGTCAGACCTCTTCAGGCACTGCCAGCCCTCCTGGCTGCAGCTGCCCAACTCCACTGCCCATGGTATTATAGTCCATACTGCTGGCTCTGCACCCATTCCAGACTGCATGCTCCCAGCCCTCTCAGGCATGCCTCCCCAGTCCTCCCGACTGCACATGTCACTTACCAGCCCTCCTGGCTGTGACCAGTGGTTCCCTCCTGGAGAATTGCCTGGCAATACTAGCTCCTACTGTCCTCTTTGACTCCTCCTGTGCCTCCTATTCAGATTCTCCATGAGTTCTTGAAAGGATCTGTCCTGCAGTCCCAGGCCCAAGGTCGCCCCCCCCCCCCAGACTGGGGAGCCCCCTCAAAGGCCCCGACATCCTAGTACTCCATCTCCAGTTCTTCAACCTGAGCTCTCCATCCCAGCTGGGCTGACTCTGGGTATTTAAGGAGGCCTGCTCCCTGCCAATCCAATTTGGGGATTGTTCAGGGCTCCTTAAAATACGCCAGGCAGCTCCTCCTCTCTTCCCCTCCTCTTCTTCTAGCACCTTCTATAAGCAAGAGGGAGGCAACCAAGAAGTGACTCCACCTGTGAGTCACCAGCTGCTACCCTGAGCCACTCCCAGCCCATACTGATCAAAACAAAGGGGCCTAGCTTCTGGCTAGGCCTGCCTAAATTTACCTGAACTCACCAAAAATCCTACATCTAGCACCTTCCTAAGTAGAGGGTGCTACATATTGTTGGTGTATTGTCTCCCTTTATATTGTAAAGTGCTGTGCAAACTGTTGGCTCTATTTAAATCCTGTATTATAGTAATAATAATAATAATAGGACCTATTGTTCAGGCATCGTAGTCTGAGCACAGCATAAAATGCTGAAGCCAGTTTGAGAATTTAATGATTGTGATTACATAAATTGTAATAAATTCTGCCATACGGCAGACACCAAGGATTTTGTCATACTAGATGATGGCATAAAACATAGATGGGCTTATTAAGTTTAAGTGTTTGGAAACTAAACTATTTATCAACCAGTTTGGGTTCATTGTTTCAATTTCAATCCAGCACCAAAACTCATAGGTTGGAATTTGATTAGTTACTATTAACCTACAGTATGTCTGAGCCTCATTTGTAATTTTATAATGCTGCCAAAAACGTGCAGGGTCTGAGCTGGTAAAATCCCCATTGCATTATGGGGCTATGTTTTTTTTCCAATTCAAATCTAGCTATTTTGTCTGCAATAATAGTAGGCTCACAAACATTATTGATAAGGACATTCATCAAGCAGAATTAGGGTGGCCAACTGATATGGGTTTGCAAAGATATGCAACAGATTTTCTATTGTAGATATGTTCACATATTTACTCATAGCAGTCACACACAATTAAGATGTTTCCCATTAGGGAATTTACGAAAAAATGGCAAAATAATATTATAAAAATTAATGTAAATCTGTCTCACTGTTCTTGCTATCTGTCAGAATTGATACATTCTATCTCAATGCTTTTAGCAGTTGGAGGCATGTTGACATCAAAATCAGTGAAAAAAAAAGTGTTTATTTGATTGACCCTTAACTGTATCTGTTGCATATGTAGTTAACATTTTCTTACAAGCAGTTGTGGTATAACATTCACAAATTAAAACACAACTCGATGCCATCATTTTTAAATTACCACAAAAAGGGGGTAAAACCTTAAAAAGGAACACTGACTGTCGTGTTTTTCCCTGCAGTAAAGACTTTTTGCCACTAGATGTCCTCAGTCTTCTAGGTTGAATTGAATCACGCCCAGCATGATTCAACCTGAAAGACTGGGAACATCCTGTGAGTGCAGGTCATCAAGGAACTGCCCCTTGAGGGGCACCAACATTGCGCCCGGCACACACATATAACAAAGCAGAATTCATGTTTGTCTCTGCATTATTGAAGACCACACATCAGAAGTAGATGAGGACCCTGCACATCATACGAGGGGCTTGAAAACATTTGAAAAAGTATGTACAGTATCTCACAAAAGTGAGTACACCACTCACATTTTTGTAAATATTTTATTCTATCTTTCATGTGACAACACTGAAGAAATGACACTTTGCTACAATGTAAAGCAGTGAGTGTACAGCTTGTATAACAGTGTAAATTTGCTGTCCCCTCAAAATAACTCAACACACAGTGATTAATGTCTAAACCGCTGGCCACAAAAGTGAGCACACCCCTTAGTGAAAACGTCCAATTTGGGCCCAATTAGCCATTTTCCCTCCCTGGTGTCATGTGACTCGTTAGTGTTACAAGGTCTCAGGTGTGAATGGGGAGCAGGTATGTTAAATTTGGTGCTATCGCTCTCACTCTCTTATACTGGACACTGGAAGTTCAACATGGCACCTCATGGCAAAGAATTCTCTGAGGATCTGAAAAAAAGAATTGTTGCTCTACATAAAGATGCCCTAGGCTATAAGAAGATTGCCAAGACCCTGAAACTGAGCTGTAGCACGGTGGCCAAGACCATACAGCAGTTTAACAGGACAGGTTTCACTCAGGACAGGCTTCGCCATGGTCAACCAAAGAGGTTGAGTGCACGTGCTCAGCGTCATAGCCAGAGGCTGCCTTTGGGAAATAGACGTATAAGTGCTGCCAGCATTGCTGCAGAGGTTTAAGGGGTCAGCCTGTCAGTGCTCAGACCATACGCCGCACACTGCATCAAATTGGTCTGCATGGCAGTAGTCCCAGAAGGAAGCCTCTTCTAAAGATGATGCACAAGAAAGCCCGCAAACAGTTTGAAGACAAGCAGATTAAGGACATGGATTACTGGAACCATGTCCTGTGGTCTGATGAGACCAAGATAAACTTATTTGGATCAGATGGTGTCAAGTGTGTGTGGCGGCAACCAGGTGAGGAGTACAAAGACAAGGGTGTCTTGCCTATAGTCAAGCATGGTGGTGGGAGTGTCATGGTCTGGGGCTGCATGAGTGCTGCCGGCACTGGGGAGCTACAGTTCATTGAGGGAACCATGAATGCCAACATGTACTGTGACATACTGAGACAGAGCATGATCCCCACCCTTTGGAGACTAGACCGCAGGGCAATATTCCAACATGATAACGATACCAAACACACCTCCAAGGTGACCACTGCCTTGCTAAAGAAGCTGAGGGTAAAGGTGATGGACAGGTCAAGCATGTCCCCAGACCTAAACCCTATTGAGCATCTGTGGGGCATCCTCAAATGGAAGGTGGAGGAGTACAAGGTCTCTAACAACCACCAGCTCTGTAATGTCCTCATGGAGTAGTGGAAGAGGACTCCCGTGGCAACCTGTGAAGCTCTGGTGAACTCCATTCCCAAGAGGGTTAAGGCAGTGCTGGAAAATAATGGTGGCCACAAAAGTATTGACGCTTTTGTATATGTATATGAAATATTACACAGCATTCAACTTTGGGCCCAATTTTGGGCATTTTAACTTAGGGGTGTACTCACTTTTGTTGCCAGTGGTTTAGACATTAATGGCTGTGAGTTGAGTTATTTTGAGGGGACAGCAAATGTACACTGTTATACAAGCTGTACACTCACTACTTTACATTGTAGCAAAGTGTCATTTCTTCAGTGTTGTCACATGAAAAGATAGAATAAAATATTTACAAAAATGTGAGGGGTGTACTCACTTTTGTGAGATACTGTATAAGTCTTCAGGCAACTAAGAGGAATACATGATCCTGCAGATGGATTTTAAAGAATAACTCCATCTTAAATGGTATTTCAGTACTGGATGGCCACCTACACATAACCTGTACTGGAATATAAGTTGTGGATGCTCTTAACCATTAGCTTAAACAAATATATTTAGGAATAACAGAAAGTAAAATTTTTCTTTTTTTTTTTTTTTTTTTTGCTTTACAGCTTGGCTTTTTCAAAAGACCACTAAAGGAGAAAATGGAAAAATGAGAAGAAACTTTAGTTTTACAGAACATTCAGTGAATACTTGAACAGTGACTCAGGCTTATTTGTAAAGGAATTCTGAAATGAAAATTATGTTTTTCGATTCTTACATTTTTCATAGACAGTTTTATTGTCTAAAGGACTTGTTTTCTACACTTTAATTGGACACTTCTCTTGGAGACCTGACCATACAACAACAAAAAACACAAATGCTCCTGTCCCGATCCACAATGCAAAAATCTGTCATGCTGTGAATGTAGGTGCCTATGTGTCATACTTACTATACTTACTGTAGAAATCAGCAACATATGCAGTATATTTGCATGGATGGAGATGGGCCACCTTGGCAATTGCTGTTGAGAGTCTTTTGGACACAATCCTGGTCCTCATCTTCATGGAACAATGAAATTTAATTTTGCATTGAAGGGAATAACATTTAGAATATGCTATAAGCAATTTTTAAGGGCATTACCTGATTATGACCATGAGCAGTCCCACGGCCTGAATGCTCTCTTTCTTCTAAGGCCCTGTAGTAAGTCTTAATAAGCACAGCTCAATTATACTATTAAAGACTGTTTTTTCCCATCAGAGTATTCAACAGGCATTTTCAGTGCAAGGTGTCATGTTAATTGTTTTAAAAGAAACACAATTTACCTCTTTTTTTTAATGATAAATGAAGCTGAAAAGCTAGATTGCTCCTGCACGTGGCTCAAAAGCAGGGGTGAGCTAAGGCAGGGGTCTCAAAACTTTCTAAACAAAGGGCCAGTTTACTATCCTTCAGACTTTAGAGGGGGCCAGACTGTGTCCATCGGTAAATAGAAAATGTCCCTGCATCAGTTGGAGTAAACAATGTCCCATCTCTCGTGTCATTGGGAGGAATTTCGTCCCAACATTGGTGTCATTGGGAGGAATTCTGACCCAACATTGGTGTCATTGGGAGGAATCCTGCCCCATCATTGGGAGAAACTGTGCCCCTATGTTGGTGTTACTGAAAGAAATAGTGCCCCAAGTGCTTGGTAAAAGCAAGAAAATAGCTCCACCTGGTCCCTGGGCCAGAGTTTGGAAACCACTGAGCTAAGGTTTGGGCCAAACTCGGTTCAGCTTGAACCCACGGGAAATTGTCACATGACAGAAGCCTATCTATCCAATCATCTGCAGCCATATAATTCCCTGCTTGCAACCATGTGTAGCAAAGGGTCAGGGATGCTGAGGACACCATTGACCCAATATAGCCACTTTGCCATATTTAAACAATGTCATTGACTATATATGACCATGTAAGCTCACCATAGTTCCATTCTTGCAAACAACATATATTTTAATGCAAGAGCATTTTGTTATTATACAGTTCCAAAATCAGTTTTAAATGGAATGTATATTTTAACACCCAGTTTAATAATGTGCAAAAGAAAAATGTTTCCTGCTATAGTAAGTTCATGAAAGATCATGTACATGTCCCTACAGTGCTGGCCAACTGCATTATGGTCAAGTACTTCTCATGAAGGGATTGCTTTGTCCTTGTGCAGCTTTAGATGACAAAATGAACAGAATAAACCCAGATTGGATATGATGTACTCCTGGGTTTTAGGACTGATGTATGCACAGAAGTATGCACAGGTTGGATCCCTGACCACCTTCTGGACTGCCACTGATTACTTTTTGACCACATTGTTTGTATTTTGGTCAAATACCCCAATAGATACACAAGCTAAATGGAGAATTCTCTAATAAGTAGCCTTGTTTGTATTTATTTACCTCAGATAAGATCTATCTGAATTGCATTGAGACAACCAACATGAATTCAGACTTTTATTTGAACTACTAGGTTAAAGTGTATGATAATCCTTACAATGAGCTTCTTTTATTTGCCCTGTTTGGTATTCTTTTGAAAGTGTTTTGTTATACACTATGTCACCAAAAGTATTGGGACACCTGCCTTTACACGCACATGAACTTTAATGGCATCCCAGTCTTAGTCCTTAGGGTGCAATATTGAGTTGGCCCACCCTTTGCAGCTATAACACCTTCAACTCTTCTGGGAAGGCTGTCCACAAGGTTTAGGAGTGTGTCTATAGGAATGTTTGACCATCTTTCCAGAAGCACATTTGTGAGGTCAGGTACTGATGTGTATGAGAAGGCCTAGCTTGCATTCTCCGCTGCAAGTCAAGTTCCTCCACCCCAAACTCACTCATCCATGTCTTTATGGACCTTGCTTTGGGGTTGGAACAGGAAGGAACCTTCCCCGAACTGTTCCCAAGTTGAGATCATGAAATTGTCCAAAATGTCTTGGTATGCTGATGCCTTAAGAGTTCCCTTCACTGGAACTAAGGGGCCAAGCCCAACCCCTGAAAAACAACCCCACGCCATAATCCCCCCTCCACCAAATGATTTGGACCACTGCACAAAGCAAGGTCCTTAAAGACATGGATGAATGAGTTTGGGGTGGAGGAATGTGAATGGTGCCTGCGTAGAGTCCTAACCTCAACCTGATAGAACACCTTTGGGATGAATTAGAGCAGAGACTGTGAGCCAGGCCTTCTCATCCACATCAGTGCCTGATCTCACAAATGTGCTTCTGGAAGAATGGTCAAACATTCCCATAGACACACTCCTAAAATTTGTGGGCAGCCTTCCCAGAAGAGTTGAAGCTGTTATAGCTGTAAAGGGTGGGCCAAGTCAATATTGAACCCTACAGACTAAGACTGGAATACCATTAAAGTTCAGGTGCGTGTAAAGGTGGGCATCCCAATACTTTTGGTAATATAGTGAATGTGTGTTACTTAGAAAAAAAACTGTTGATCCTGCCAGAAATCCAAAGCTGCCGTGTGTCTATGTTAAGCAATGTTTTTAAACCTGAATAGGTTACCTATGGGAACTACAGAACACCTCCAATATCCAGTATTATTAGATGAGTAGCGGGTGTGTAGTCTCAACAAACTTCCTGTTCTAAAAGACAATGCTGCTCCTCCCTAGATACAGTACAGTGAATTAGCATTGCCACTCTAGGACGGGAAGTGTGCTACTGCAGGGATCACCAGGTGAAAATAAAGGAAAAAAGTATAGGAAAAGCAAGGATTGGTAAGTTGCAATATGTTACAATTTTCTTCTTGGGTTTAGATATACTTTAAATCTCTGTTTATATATTTCTAAGATCATAAAGCTCACCACACACATTATAGTCTGATTGTACACTCCCCATTTATTCTACCTACAAGTATGCAGTGCAAGAGCCTCCCTGACTGAATACAAACTGATTAGATAGTATAGTTAGGCCCTCATATTACACAGTTTTGGTAAATTTAAAGTCGATTGTACAGAGATTTTAAGGTAAGGAGATAGAAACATGCATGGTGAATCTATGAAGAGTTTAACATTCGATCTTTGATTGAAATTGTTTCATGAACTTGACTGCTATGTGAACAATTCTCAAAGTATAAACTTGAAATAAGGGATCAAAAAATATGTATTAATGTATAAGTTCTAAATATAATTTACTTTTTAGTTTTTTTTGGGGGGGGGGGTGAGTACCTAGTTTTGACAGGTGCCTAGCTCCCACTTCCTGTTATCGCTGCCTTGCCACCTAGGCGACTCCACCTCTCCTCCTTCCTCTCTACAATCTTCTGGGATACGTCACTGGTCCCAGAAGATTGCCTGGCCACTGAGAGAGGGCAGCAGGACTCGCGCATGCGCAGTGCGCACCCAGCTGTGCAGCTGAAAGCTGTCACAGCTGGGTGCCCACACATGCAATGGTGGCGCCGCAGAGAGGAGGGGGAGAGGAGTGAGGCTTCAGGTGGCTGCATCACTGGACTGTGGGACAGGTGAGTGGCTGTTTATTAAAAGTCATCAGCTATACTTTTTGTAGCTGCTGACTTTTAATAAACATAAAAATGAGTGGAACACCGTTTTGAGGCCCAACTTCAGGCAACTAAAAAATTGGCCTTAATTGCCCCTTTAGTTCTAGGGGAATGATTAAAAGAAGATATACTTACCTAATCCTCTGCCGCTCCCTGCAGCATCTTCTCCTCCATGCTCCAGTGGTCTAGGATCCTGATGTCATGAAGACCCAAGGGATGCCAATAGTCTTGCATTGGACATGATGACACTGAAGGGCAGTCCATTGCTGGAGCACTGGGGAGATCCATCTGTGGGGGAGAAGAGGATCAGGTAAGTAAAATAGTTTCTCCTCTCCCATAGACAAAATGAGCAATTAACCGTGGCAGTGCAGACACATTCCCACTTGGAGGTATAATTTTACATTTTCCTGGAGTTGTAAAGAATCCTTCACAAAGAATTAGTGGCTGTTTAAAGCAAAGTTATGCTTTTTATATTCAGGGCAAGAAATGGGTTTGCTTTAAAGTCCCCCTCCCCAGCAGTGTGTATTCAGCGTTTCTTTGCTCCTCGGCCACTCCATTTGGCCTCCAAGAACATATAAGGGGAAGCCCTAAGTCACTGTAATCAGAGCCTACAAATGAATAGATAGCCAATGGCCAATCACCTAGTACCAGTGCTGTCACATGGGAGGAAAAGGAGTGAGCCACATGTTGCCCATGCTTGGAAATACTCGGTACTTTCTTCACTTCCATTAAATAGAAAACTGTTGCTTTGCCCTGAATGGTCCAGTTATAGGTTTGCTGTAAGTCCAGGGACATTTTACAAATGTTATAAAATTCTAAAGCAACTTCACCCCTTTCCAGCTTTCTGAAAAATATGATATACCAAGGTAGAAAGGTGACAAAATCAACTTTTAAATAAAAAGAGTATTTATTATTTCTGTTAGGGTATCTATGGCACCCAACTAGGAATTATTGCTGGTGTGGTGCTCATTACAGTAGCCTACAGTTTTAGGCAACAACAGACTGGTGGCTTAAGTGGTTGTCAACTCATGACAACCACTTTAACCTACAGGTAAGCCTATAATACGGCTTACCTGTAGGTTCCATGCATATCTCCTAAACCTGCACGGTTTAGGAGATATACAGTGTACTGTGATGTGCCCACATCATTGGGCACATACGCAGTGAAGAAACGGCTCCATGCCGTTCCTTCACTGAGATTGTGCCGTGATTGGGGGCTCCCGTGCGCATGAGCATGTGTGAGTGACGTCACGTGGCTCCGGCAAATCACAGTGCTGAAGTCCGCGGCCCCGGAAGGAAGAGGGGCGAAGATGGACGCTTCCTACTGCAGGTACAGTGCAGGCTTCCAATGCAGGTAAGTGTCACATAATAGGCTAGTATGCACTGCATACTAGCCTATTATGCTTTTACATTGCAGGGTAATGCAGAGCAACAAAGAGGAAGTAAAACCCATCAGGGTTTTCTTCCTCTTTAGTCGGAATTCTTATTTTTAGTAGACTTCTGTAGAAATACTAGTTACATGAAACCATCCACACTTATACCTCAGAAGTCATAGTGCTTTCTTAGTGCTCAGCTACTAGTTTAGTCATCAGTCAAATAAGAGAAGGCTGTTTGTGTGGTTTACTTATGGAGCATTTCTAGTGTCATTCAACCTGCAAGAGTGCATACTGTTAGTGTGAGACTTAACCAGGGTGTCCATTACTCACTATGCAATTTTTGCATCAATGAGGGCTGTCCACCAGCAGGAAAAGAACGGCAGGGGAAAAGGACCCTTCACATCAGTGGTGACTGCTCCATTAGGGGAGCAGGGGCGCCGCCCCCCTAATCCAATGCGCCCAGCCCCAAATCTACATGCGGGGTGCCAGACGAATCGATTTCAATGGGTTTTTTTTTTTTTGAAGCACTGATTAGAGCCAGTGGCTCTAATTGGCTTCAAAAAAGGGTGGGCTCGGAGCGCATAACACTGCGCCCTGACCCCACCCAGTTGTGTGACAATACCACGTAGATGAGGAAGAATTGGGCATCAGACTTGGACTCCGAGTGACTTTTCCTCTTATTTGATCCTAAAGATCCTAAATGCAACATGGCTTTCAGAAAAATCTGAACATTGGGCACTATCTGTACAGATATAATGAAACCAAGCCCACAATGACTAATATGCACAAGGTAGATTATCCTACTGCCTTACAATATCAAAACTGTGATAGCAGGCCTTCATTCTTAATAAACTTTGTTTCATCAAACATAATATAAAATACAAACTAAGCAAAGTATACTGTATTTTGGAAGGCACTAGAACAGCAAAGCATATTTATTGTGTTTTGTGTGCACAATGCCAAGAAACTAAAGAAACAATTGAATACTGTCCATGATACTTTTTTTAATTGCACTAACATATAATTTTCCAGGACAAGCTTTCGGGGGAAGGCCCCTTCGTCAAGGTCCCAGCAGTACTTTTTCAGGGCAAGCTTTCGGGGTATGTCCCCTTCTTCAAGGTCTCAGCAGTACTTTTTCAGGACAAGCTTTCGGGGTGTGTCCCCTTCTTCAAGGTCCCAGCAGTACTTTTTCAGGACAAGCTTTCGGGGTGTGTCCCCTTCTTCAAGGTCCCAGCAATACTTTTTCAGGACAAGCTTTCAGGGTGTGTCCCCTTCTTCAAGGTCCCAGCTGTACTTTTTCAGGACAAGCTTTCGGTGTGTGTCCCCTTCTTCAAGGTCCCAGCAGTACTTTTTCAGGACAAGCTTTCGGGGTATGTCCCCTTTTTCAAGGTCCCAGCAATACTTTTTCAGGACAAGCTTTCAGGCAATGTCCCGTTCTTCAAGGTCCCAGCAGTACTTTTTCAGGACAAGCTTTCGGGGTGTGTCCCCTTTTTCAAGGTCCCAGCAGTACTTTTTCAGGACAAGCTTTCGGTGTGTGTCCCCTTCTTCAAGGTCCCAGCTGTACTTTTTCAGGACAAGCTTTCGGTGTGTGTCCCCTTCTTCAAGGTCCCAGTAGTACTTTTTCAGGACAAGCTTTCAGGGTATGTCCCCTTCTTCAAGGTCCCAGCAATCCTTTTTCAGGACAAGCTTTCAGGCAATGTCCCCTTCTTCAAGGTCCCAGCAGTACTTTTTCAGGACAAGCTTTTGGGGTATGCCCCCTTCTTCAAGGTGTCCCAGCAGTACTTCAGGGTATAGCTGCAACCTTGAAGAGGGGGACATACCCCGAAAGCTTGTCCTGAAAAATTGTATGTTTGTGCAAATAATAAAAAAAAACACGGACATTACTCAATTGTTTCTGTTGCAAATGCACTAATATGGCTACAATCACCTCAAGCAAGAACTATAGGAAACTAAACACGCAAAACATATTCAGTGTGTTGTATTTGCACAATCCCACATGCTTTAAGGCTTACATCTAAAAACTAAGGGTGGATCACATCCTTGCACAGTGAATGGTACACTTCATTAAAGTGTTACTAAACCCACAACAATATACAGGCAGCCCCCGGGTTACAAACCAGATAGGGACTGTAGGTTTGTTCTTAAGTTGAATTTGTTTGTTAGTCGGAACAGGTACAATTTTTAAGTGTAGCTTCAGCCAAAAAAACTATTTTTAAGCTTTTTGGATAGCATAGGGAAGGGGTAACACCTCTGTAATGTTTGTTTTGCTGTCTGTGCTTCTGTTCAGAAGATTTCACCTCACTTCCTGTCCCAATGAGAATTGGATTTTGAAAAATTTGGGTTGTTGTGGAAACGAGGATTGGTGATAAAGCTTCAGTGGAGACACCTTTTTCCCATAATAACTCTTACAGAAGTGAATTTGTCTTCCTAGGGGAGATTTCCTCTCACTTCCTGTTGTCTCCCTCTGTTTATAAGTAGGAGTAATTTATAAGACGGATGTTTGTAACTAGGGGACCGCCTGTAATTAGTCTGTATATGCAGCTTAGCATGCTTGTTATACACACTGTGGCATTTAAGGGGTAAATCCTCTGCATTGTGTAAAAAGGTTGTTTTATCCTGTATGCATAGATACTTCCCCTTCTGCACTGTCTATCTGGGGAAGGCCAGCATAACACAGGCAAGGTAGGCAGCCTGCACATGCTCAGTTGTGTCTTTTATGCTGGAGAGAACTTGTTTCCAGAGATAGCCAGGTCACATGATATTGACATCACACATGTGGGTGTGTATACAGGCTGTAGTGGAAGCCTCCTCCTAACTGAACACACATCTCTGGAGAAACTGGGCAGTTTATCATTTAACTGTGGTATACAGATCATCCAAAAAGGTATATAGTGGCAGGATTTTAATGTAAAAAGAAGATTTATAAGCTGTGGGCACTGTGGGGGGGACTATTTTCATATTACTGGGTTTAGTAACACTTTAAGCTTTAGACTTTAGGCATTATGTTTGTTTAGCCAATTTATTGGTCTGATACACTGTACAAATGCTCGCTTGTCATGGGACTTTTCTTGCTGTATATACTAAACATTTGTCATGTTTGCCACTTTTAAGCACTTTATGTTTTAGGAAGTTGTTAACCTATTATACTGTTAGTTATATATAGAATATTTGTTATTTTTATGTTCAGATTAAATATACTAATACAAACAGCTAAGAAGAATGTGCATGCTCTGTAGTAGCCTCGATGAACAGTTTTTCACTCACTAGATTAATAAAAAAAAAAACTAGTAAATTATTTTTTTATTGGCTATAGATTAGTTTGGTACATTCACACTTTTTTTTTTTACTGTAAACAAATGTTTTAATATGTTGCTTTTAAATAGCTTTTGACACATTTTGAATTTTGGAAACATGTAGTTAAAATGTAAATTTGTATCAGTCTAGGTGCCTTATGTTTAAAATATAATAAAATAACAATTTGAACCATTTGACTGTTTCACGATCACTGGTTTGCAGATGCAGTCCTTAAAGTGATACTAAAGTCTATTTTTTTTTCTAAAAATAACAAACATGTCATACTTACCTGCCCTGTGCAGTGGTTTGCACAGAGCAGAACTGATCCTTCTCTTCTCAGGTCCCACGACAGTGCCCCTGGCTCCTCCATCCTGCCGGGTGCTCACATAGCAAGCGGTTTGCTCTGGGGGCATCCCGACCATTCACACAGAGAGCCACGACTTGACACCGCCCCCTGCATCTACTGATTGGCTAACTGGCTGTAATTGACATTGTAATTCTCTGCATCCCTTTATCAGTAAATAAACCTTAGATAGTATTTCAGCAAAAACGACATTCTTATTGCAGAGGAATAGAAAATTACAGCAGCGGCAGATTGAAATGGAAAGATAATTTTTATTTTAAATATGAAAGTAAAGTTTCCTTTTAAACTGAAAGTTTACGTTTAATGCTTTATGAAGGTTTCCAAGCAATTCCTAAATATTGAAATACACTTAAATTAGGACCAGTTTGATAACACGTCATGCCTTCTGCCACTCACCTGGAGCAATTAATAGCTGTCTTAAACTCTTTGGCACCATGGTAATTAAGACAACATAATATGATGGTCTTAAACAATTTCAAGGGATCTTGAGAATATTATCATGAACCTATATCAGTCTACAGCAGTGGTTCTCAACCTTGGTCCTTAAGTACCCCCAACAGGCCATGTTTTGGGAATTTCTCTTAGCTAAAATAGTTGTCCAAAATACCAAGCCATTGACTCTGATTTAAAGTGGTTGTCAACCCGTGACAACCACTTTAACCTACAGATAAGCCTATAATAAGGCTTACCTGTAGATTCCTTGCATATCTCCTAAACCTGCACAGTGTACTAGATGTGCCAATGTCATTTTGTCACATGCGCAGTGAAGAAACGGCCTCCATGCCATTTCTTCACTGAGATCATGCCATGACTGGCAGCTCCCGCACCCATGCACAGGAGTGACGTCACTTGACTCCGGGCAGTCACAGAGCCAGAGTCGTGGCCCCGGAAGGAAGAGGGGCTGAAGATGGATGCCGCCTGCACAGGGACATCAATGGACCTCGCAGGCTTTGTTTGCAGGTAAGTGGCGCAATGCATAGTAGCCCATTATGTTTCTACTTTGGAGGGGAATATAGAGGAAGTAAACCCCATCAGGGTTTACTTCCTCTTTAAAGAACTTGTGCAAGATAAAGGAAAACCTGCAAACATGGACTGTCAGTGGTACTTGAGGACTAAGGTTGAGAACCACTGATCTACAGGAAAAATATAGTTGTAATTCCTATTGAATCACTATGAAGGCAATTCTTAATAGGCTAGTTTTCTTTACATTAGTCTTAGTCCTATCAGCTCAATTACAATGAGGGAAAAAAGTATTTCATCAGCTGCTGATTTTGTATGTTTGCCCACTGACAAAGAAATGGTCAGTCTATAATTTTAATGGCAGGTTTATTTTAACAGTGAGAGGCAGAATAACAACAAAAATATCCAGAAAAATGCATTTCATAAAAATTATAAATTGATTTGCATTTTAATGAGTGAAATAAGTATTCGATATCTTCGCAAACATGACTTAGTACTTGGTGGCAAGACTCTTGTTGGCAATCACAGAGGTCAGACGTTACTTGTAGTTGGCCACCAGGTTTGCACATGTCTCAGGAGGGATTTTGTCCCACTCCTCTTTGCAGATCCTCTCCAAGTCATTGAGGTTGGGAGGCTGATGTTTGGTAACTCAAACCTTCAGCTCCCTCCACATATTTTCTATGGGATTAAGGTCTGGAAACTTGCTAGGCCACTCCAGGATCTTAATGTGTTTCTTCTTGAGCTACTCCTTTGTTGCCTTGGCCATGTGTTTTGGGTCATTGTCATGTTGGAATACCAATCCCCGACCCATTTTCAATGCCCTGGCTAAGGAAAGGAGGTTCCCACCCAAGATTTGATGGTGCATGGCCCCGTCCATCGTCCTTTGATACGGTGAAGTTGTCCTTTCCTCTTATCAGAAAAACACACCCCCAAAGCATATTGTTTCCACCTCCATGTTTGTCATAGGCAGCATTCCTCCTCCTCCAAACACAGCAAGTTGAGTTGATGCCAAAGAGCTTAACTTTGGTCTCATCTAACCACAACACTTTCACCCAGTTCTCCTCTGAATCATTCAGATGTTCATTAGCAAACTTCAGGAGGCCTGTACATGTGCTTTCTTGAGCAGGGGGACCTTATGGGTGCTGCTGGCTTTCAGTCCTTCGCGACGTAATGTGTTACCAATTGTTTTCTTGGGGACTATGGTCCCAGCTGCCTTGAGATCATTAACAAGATTTTCCCGTGTAGTTCTGGGCTGATTCCTCACCATTCTCATGATCACTGAAACTCTATGAGGTGAGACCTTTCATGGAGCCCCAGACCGAGGGAGATAGACAGTCATTTTGTTTTTCTTCCATTTGCGAATAATCGCATCAACTATTGTTACCCTCTGATGAAGGTGCTTGGCGATGGTCTTGTAGCCCATTCTATCCTTGTGTAGGTCTACAATCTTTTTCTTCACATCCTTGGACAGCTCTTTGGTCTTGGCCATGGTGGAGAGATTGGACTCTGATTGATTGATTGCTTGTGTGTACAGGTGTCTTTTATACAGGTAACAAGCTGAGATTAGGAGTACTCCCTTTATGAGGGTGCTCCTAATCTCAGCTCATTACCGCTATAGAAGACACCTGGGAGCCAGAAATATTGCTGATGTATAGGGGATCAAATACTTATTTAATTCATTAAAAATGCAAATCAATTTATAACTTTTTTTAAATGCGGTTTTCTGGATTTTTTCTTGTTATTTTGTCTCTCACTGTTAAAATAACCCTACCATTAAAATTATATACTGATCATTTCTTTGTCAGTAAGCAAATTTACAAAATCAGCAGGGGATCAAATAATTTTTTCCCTCACTGTATCTCAGATGCTGTTCTCCTTCTATTTACACTCCATTACAACATCATCATCATGGTAATATTGAGTTGAATAATGGGGTTTGATTTACAAAAGGCAAATAGGTCGTGCACTGGTGGTTCTGGTTCAGGGAAGAGCTGAAGAACCATCTACAAGCTGCAGGAACAGTTGGAACAAAGTCTAGGAAGGGTTTGGCTGGGAGGCTCAGGGTACAGTGTTGATTGATACTGAAATAAGGCTTCCATGAATACAGTGGCACAATGAGTAGAGGCATGACAGAAATACTGGGGAGAGACTGTTGCTGTTGAGCTTTTTGTTGGACAGACTGTTCTTGATTCTGCTAGGCAGGGCTGCTTCCACTATGGGATCTCCCTGTGCTGAATTGTTCACATTTACTACACTGAATGCCTTTTCTGCAAAAGTTAACTGTTGGCAAGATAGTGCCCTCAACCAAGTTCATATTAGTTTTGGGTATCCCAAGGCTCTTCCTACTCCCTATCTTAGTTCTACAAAAAAATAAAAAACACAAAAAGACACTATTTGCCTGCTCACTGTGTGAAAGACTTAGAGGAAAACTGTGTACCTGGCTGAAAATACCATGTGACTGGCTGTTTTGCACAGCAGGACCAGTCCAAGGCCTGTGCTACATACAGACATTTAACCATATGACATAGATGTAACGGCACTATTCAAAGAATCAAAAAAATGTGGTGTTTAGGGTTTTACTCTCTGGCTCACATAACCTCCACTGAGGGATACACATATATATGTGCATATTAGGGCCAATATGTGGGCTAGTGTTTCTGCAAGGGAATGTTCATCCTATATACCAGACCACTCCATGATTGGCTCTATATTGTCCTGATAAGTACTTGACACACACACACAATTGTTACTGGGAGTATCCAGATAGATGCAAAAGCAGAGGCGTAACTAGAACCTTCAGGGCCCCAGTGCAAGAAATGATGAAGGGTCCCCTTGACCCCTGACCAGGGCCCTTCCCTCTTCCTACTGATCCTGGGGACCTTTACTCCTATTGCAGCTCTCTTTATTATGGTACCGTAGCAGGGCCCCATTCACAAGTTCTGCAGCGGGCCCCCTTTCTGCCATCTTCGGGCCTCCCCATGGTGGTAAAATGCCAGGGCCCGGTCACAATTGTGACCTTTGCAATCCTGATAGTTCCCTCACTGGTGTCAGTAGTTTTTCATTTTTATTTTAATTTTATTATTTTTTTTTACCATTTCATTTTATTTCTTTTAAAATGTTATTTTAACAATTTTTTTTCAATTTTTTTAGGAGCCCTGTTGGGGGGCTTTGATGAGATATCAGAGGTCTAAACAAACCTCAGCCCTCAATCTCCATACGTGTAGCCTCAGCTGCACAGAATGAATGGACAGGAATAGTTGTGTACCAAGCTTCCCATTCATTGAGAAATGGAAGTATAGTAAAAACAGTGTACTATGCTTCAGTTATGAATGAACCAATTGGTACCAATCACTGACATTGTCCATTCAGAAAAGGAAGGAGCCGGTAAATGACAAATTTACCGACCCGTTCCCATCTCTCCATCATAGTATCATAGTATCATAGTCAGTGAGGCTGGAAAAAGACACAAGTCCATCAAGTCCAACCCATGTGTGTGTTTTTTTATGTCAGTATTACGTTGTATATCCCCCAATGTTGTGGTCCCTTAGGTGTGCATCTAATAGTTTTTAAAATTATCTATACTACCAGCAGAAACCACTGTTTTTGGAAGAGAATTCCACATTCGCACTGCTCTTACCGTAAAGAAACCCCTACGCATCTTAAGGTTAAACCGCCTTTCTTTCATTCTCAGTGAATGGCCGCGTGTCTTCGTGTTTTCCCTTGCGCTGAATAGTTTTGCCCCTATAGCGGGGTCACCAGTACAGTATTTGTACATTGAAATCATATCCCTCTCAAGCGTCTTTTCTCCAGAGAGAACAAGTTCAGTGCCTGTAATCTTTCCTCATAACTTAGGTCCTCTAATCCCTTAACTAGCTTTGTTGCCCTTCTCTGAGCCTTCTTTTTTGCTTTTATGTGTGCCTTTATGTCGGCATTAAGCCATCCTGGTCTTTGATTAGCTCTTTTAAATGTATTTCCTGCTGGGATACACTGGCTAATACCTTTGTTTAGTGTGTTCTTGAAGCATTCCCATTTTTCCTCTGTATTCATTGTCCCTAGAGTTTTATCCCAGCTAACATCTTCCAGCAATGAGCATAGTTTCTGGAAGTTGGCACTTTTAAAATTCAGTGTCTTAGTACTCCCCTTAGGTTTCCTAGATGTGTAATTTATACTAAAACTAATTGACCTGTGATCGCTATTTCCTAGATTGCCCCTTACTTCCACGTCTGTGATCAGGTCTGTGTTGTTGGTAATCAGAAGGTCCAATAATGCTTTTCCTCTTGTTGGTGCATTTACCATCTGACCCATGAAATTATCCTGCAGGACATTTAGGAAATGGCGAGCCTTAGCTGAACGTGCAGTACCTTCCGCCCAGTCAATATCTGGGTAATTAAAATCCCCCATTATAATAACACTTCCCATCCTAGCCGCTATTCCAACTTGTAATAGGAGGTCCGCCTCCCCCTCCTCCCTCTGATTTGGGGGTCTATAGCATATTCCCAGTAATACTTTCCCCTTGGTATCTTCCCTTTGTAACTCTACCCATAATGATTCAACCTCCCCCCCAGAACCACTACTAATGTCATCTCTCACATTCATTTGTATGTCATTTTTTATATACAGGCATACCCCTCCTCCTTTTATGCCCTCCCTATCCCTGCGATATAGGGAATAACCCTGAATGCTAGCCAGCCAATCATGAGAGCTGTTGAACCAAGTCTCTGAAATTCCCACAAAATCGAATTCCTCCTCATACAGTAGCAGCTCTAGTTCTCCCATCTTGTCCGCCAGACTCCTGGCATCAGGGCCGCTGATAGAAATCATGGGGCCCCGTACAGCCTTCCTGATGGGGCCCCCCTTCAGCCCCACCCCTGGTCCCTCCTTCAGCTCCACCCCTGGCCCCTCCCCAGACCCGCCTTGAAACAAAGTGCAGGTTTTACTAATTTCGACTAATTTCACAGAACAAAAAAAAAAAGCAAAATATCTTACATAAGCAAACATAAAAAGAAAACACCCATCATATAAGTGTGTAACACAATAAAGTGCTATAGAGTGACAGATATTGAGAATATACATCCATTCCAAAGTGCTAGCACAATAAATAATAAGCATAAAACATACATTTTACACAAAAAATCCAATGAAACAGTGCTGTGATAAACCTGTGCAGATCCACTGCAAGCTGTTTGCACCTACTTCTGTGTACCGTCACCAAGGCAAAGCACATACTAATTGCGTACCAAAAAATTTGACGCCTTACACTTATGAGGTCACTTGCACTTGCCATCTGCTGGCTATTTACAGCCACTTCACTCGATAAGCAACACTATAGGTATAGTAGTCACATTCCGCAGTTTAAAAAACCATGCGTTAATCATACACGAAACGGAACCACTGCCATGTGTCTTCATCCACGTTTGTCGAACGTCACCTAGACGTGTCCAAATAGTGTCGTGACAAAGTAACCTAAAAAACACATTTTACATACAAAATACGAATAATAAATAACACGATCGTGAAACCTTACCTACATATAAGAGTTATAGACAGTGAGATATCGTGAAATAACACAATGTGTGAATATACTACCCACAAAAGAAAAATACAAACGAATACATTCT
>BLSH010370119.1:53916-64828 GCA_018402905.1 Glandirana rugosa | reverse complement strand
CACCCCCCCCCCCCCCCCCCTCCATTAAAAGGCCAATTCTCCCAGTCTCCCGGGTAGATGTTGGCTTACGCCGGGGCACACTTGGTGCCCATGGCCGTGCCAAGCATCATCCAACCCATTTCTTGTGAGCCCAGACTGTCATGGACATGCCTCCCAGGGGGTGTTATCACTCAATGTACTCCTGAACAGTGTGGCACTCATGTATCATTATGTGAACACTATCCAAGAGGAATGGTCACCTAAACTGGTTGCCACAAGAGAAGAGGAAGGACTTATGACATCACCAGACCAGACTAAAGACAGCATGAAAAAGGAGTGAGTTGGGCTGCTATACACAACATGCAAGGTATTTGTATGATGCAGAGCATTGAGCAGTGATTCTAACTAAAGATGTAAAGCTGAATTCCAGAATTTCAGCCACCTTGTAACAGTGAAGGCACACTATGACCTCTCCTGTGCTTATCTCTATTATTTACATTTAATATTTATTGCTCTGCCAGAGAGACCCTCTGGGGAAAAACACATGGAGCAGCTATCGCCGCCCCTCCCCCTGCTGCCCATTCACAGAAGCCTGTCCATTTTGTGAATGTGTTTACATAATACCAATGCTTCTGTGATTGGGCTGAAGGAGGGGAGGAGTGGGCATAGCAGTTGCAACGACTCTCCCGTTCAAGATGCAGAGCTTAGAAGGATCAGCGTCGCTTTCCTGGCACTACAGCGATAATTGTAGAGTACTGTAAATTTGTAAGATATACAGTATCTCACAAAAGTGAGTACACCGCTCACATTTTTGTAAATATTTTATTCTATCTTTTCATGTGATAACACTGAAGAAATGACTCTTTGCTACAATGTAAAGTAGTCAATGTGCAGTTTGTGTAACAGTGTAAATTTGCTGTCCCCTCAAAATAACTCAACACACAGCCATTAATGTCTAAACCGCTGGCAACAAAAGTGAGTACACCCCTAAGTAAAAATGTCCAAATTGGGCCCAAAGTGTCAATATTATGTGTGGACACCATTATTTTCCAGCACTGCCTTAACCCTCTTGGGCATGGAGTTCACCAGAGCTTCACAGGTTGCCACTACTGTCCTCTTCCACTCCTCCATGATGACATCACGGAGCTGGTGGTTGTTGGAGACCTTGTACTCCTCCACCTTCAATTTGAGGATGCCCCACAGATGCTCAATAGGGTTTAGGTCTGGAGACATGCTTAGCCAGTCCATCACCTTTACCCTCAGCTTCTTTAGCAAGGCAGTGGTCGTCTTGGAGGTGTGTTTGGGGTCATTATCATGTTGGAATACTGCCCTGTGGCCCAGTCTCCAAAGGGAGGGGATCATGCTCTGCTTTAGTATGTCACAGTACATGTTGGCATTCATGGTTCCCTCAATTAACTGTAGCTCCCCAGTGCCCGCAGCTCCAGACCATGACACTCCCACCACCATGCTTGACTGTAGGCAAGACACACTTGTCTATGTACTCCTTACCTCATTGTCATCACACACGCTTGACACCATCTGAACCAAATAAGTTTATCTTGGTCTCGTCAGACCACAGGTTATGGCTCCAGTAATCCATGTCCTTGGTCTACTTGTTTTCAGCAAACTGTTTGTGGGCTTTCTTGTGCATCATCTTTAGAAGAGGCTTCCTTCTGGGACAACAGCCATGCAGACCAATTTGATGCAGTGTGCGGCATATGGTCTGAGCACTGACAGGCTGACCCCCACCCTTTCAACCTCTGCAGCAAAGACAACCTCTGGATATGACGCTGAACATGTGCACTTAACTTCTTTGACAAAAAGCAAGTAAAGCAGCGCCAACCCCTCTAATCATACATATAAACATCCATAGAACACCTGTGCATAATTGTCCAATAATTAGTAAAATAAACACATATAATATAAAGTGTCTCTATAAGTGTCCAAAAAAATGTGCCAGAATGCAATAGGTATCACAAAGTGACCGGATGATTCATCCAAATAAAGTGACTGTAGTGCTTTAAAAGTGAAGAAGTGTTCCAAAGTGCTCCAAAGTGCTCCAAACGATCAACAGTGCAAGGTGCCAAACCCCTCATGTGGCCCCACTCACCAGAAACAATGGACCCCCAGCTTTTCAGTCTCGGGGTCAAACAAGCGAGTTCTGGTGGTGGCAGTTCCTGCTTGGGATCCTCTGGTTGGATGGAGGTATGTAGCCTGCAGCAATGTATCCAAAGAGCTCACTCTCCGATGCACTCAGGAAAGCAAAGAGAGGCTCATAGTGTGATACTCACTTTTATTGCGCCAAACATAAAACTACTTACAGGATGACAAGATAGGAAGGCATAAAAAAATCCAAAATAGCGTCTAATGGCGTGCGTTCCTCTCTTTGTTAACCTGAGTGCATTGGAGAGTGAGCTCTTTGGATACTTTGCTGCACGCTACATACCTCACTTTTCACTGTTATACAAGCTGTACAAACACTGCTTTACATTGTAGCAAAGTGTCATTTCTTCAGTGTTGTCACATGTAAAGATATAATAAAATATTTTAAAAAATGTGAGGGGTGTACTCACTTTCGTGAGATACTGTAAATAATAAAGCTAAGCCCAGGAGGTGTCATGCATCTTGCCGGATTTAACTCATTGTGTGCTTTCATATTTTACAAAGGAGCTGAATTCCTGGATTTCAGCATTAATGGGTTGAAATTTTCATTTCCATGTTGAGAAAGTCCAGTTAAAAGCAGACAAAGAGTTCAGTTAAGGACTGGCTTCCACAATTATTAATAATAAAGTGGTTTACATTATGATATAAGAAGAAGTATAGTGAACATTATGAAATACATAACCGTAGTTATTATTACTAGAGATGGAACACTGTAAAATGTGCTCCACTAACAATCTGCCTGATTCATGGTATGTCTTTTCTGTCCTAAACTGCAAATTTCCTACTATGGATTTAAAGAAAATGGTCCCTTCCCACTACATTTGTATAGAGGGGCCCAAAAATGTATGCACACTTAAACATGAAAAAAATATGCTTAAAAATGTTATTACTAGATTCACATACACATCAAAGGATAGCTGTAAGTCATGTTTGACTTATGTAATCACATTAGGTGCTCAAACTGGCCACCATTAGCATCCAGACACTTTTGATTTCAGCGAACTACTGCATGGACAGCATTGACTAGAGTGTCCATAGGAATTGCTCTGCATGATGTAGCAATTTCTTCCCACAGTGCAGTCAGTGTAGGTGGTTATCTATGGTAAACCACCACAGGTGTGCACAGTCTATTACATTAGGGTGTGCACCCCAAAGTTTACATTCATACATACACGCACAGACACACACTATTATAAATTAATGTAAACAAATGTTTTAAAATGTAGTAGAACATGGACAATGTCAGTAGAGCTGTACACGGTATCAGTAGGGCAGTGGACGATGTCAGTAGTTTTTTTATATTTATTATTATTTTTTTACAATATTTTAAATCATTTTTTATTATTTTTACATTTTAGGAGCCCTATTGGTGAAATATCAGGGACTAGACCCCTGATGTTTCACTTTTGAGACAGAGACTGAGGACAGAGATTCCCCAGTCCCTTTCTCTGCAGCACAGGACAGTGAATAAATGGGACGTGCTCTGTGCTAAGCAGATTTCTGTTCCTTCACAAACACAGTTTACTATGCTTCAGCTATGAATAGACCCAGGAGTGATTGGTACCGATCACTCATTGTATTTATTCAGAAAATAAAAGGTCTGGTAAATGACATATTTACCAGCCCCTTCCCCTATTCTCCATCCTGACACCCCACAGCAGCAGCCAGCGAGAGAGGAGAGAAGGGAAGTAGGAAATGCTGCAGGGGGGTGAGACACAGGGGGCCCAGGCAGCAGGGGAAATCAGCGGCGCACAAGGTGATTAGGGTGTGTCCAGGCACACCCCCAGCGCACGCCTATGTAAACCACATCCTTTAGTGTTCCCCACAGATAGAAATCAAGGAGTGTTAAGTCCAGGGAACATGGAGGGAATTCAACAGTACCTCTACGCCCTATCCAACGTCCTGGAAGAAGGTCATTGAGATAGGCTCTCACATCTCGGTGGTAGTGAGGCAGTGCGCCATCTTGGTGGAAGTAAAATTGCTCATCCGCATAAACCACACGAATGGCTGGTAACATGATGGCATCAGCAATGGTGCGACTACTGACATCTGGAAAACGTAATACTACACATTGCTGCCATAACTCAATTCTGGTTTTAAAAAAGGGCAACAGTTGAAGTGTGTATATAGAGGGCCCGTCTGTATGTTCATCACACTTTTTTTTATCTAAAAATATTTTCAGAGAACATTTGACATGCAAGTAGCTGAAGATAATGCGAGACCAAAAGGCTCAAGGAGTTTAGGGAGGCTAAAAAATGAAGAAGCCGAAATCAATAGATCATGGCAAGTCAGCTTCCTCTCTTTCAAGTGTGCCATGATCATTAGGCATGACCATCCAGATCCCAAATCTTTCCAGATCATTATTATCTGGCCAACACAACGTAGCTTCAGTGCTCCATGAGTCTTCGTTTTGTGTTAGGTTACACTGTGTGACAGGTATGTGTTTGGCCTGCTATTAGCTTAAAGTGGAGTTCCACCCACATTTGGAACTTCCACTTCTCAGATTTCTCCCTCCCTCCGGTGCCACATTTGGCACCTTTCAGGGGGGAGGGGATACCTGTCTTTGACAGGTATCATGTCCCCACTTCCGGGAGTGCGGGCTGCAGAAAATTACGTCAGCGGCCTGGCTCCCTCCTCCTCCTCCCTCTTCCGCCGCCGGGCCAGTAGCAGCAGTGCAGCGGAGCCTCGCGCATGCGCTGTAGGGGCCCGGCGTGAAGCCGTAATGCTTCCATTACCTGCAATGGCGGCAGCAGCACCCTACATCTGATGGAAACATCAGCTGCGGTGCCGACATCGCTAGAATCCAGGTCAGGTAAGCGTCCTATTATTAAAAGTCAGCAGCTACAGTATGTGTAGCTGCTGACTTTTAATTTTTGCTGGGCTGAGCGGACCTCCGCTTTAAAAGTCTCAAAAGTGGAAAAAGCAGCGACAACGGCTAAAAGAGCCTGGACAATGATGTCACCCATAGACTTACTATGGGGAATCCGTTGTCGGCCGTCCCTCCTCTACACTGAAGCTGGTGCTGGAACCCGGTTAGATGACCAGACCGGAGTGCCCTTAGATTAGGTAAGTATACACATCTTCCATTATGGGGAAGTTAGTATAGGGCTTAGAATGGGGGTGGGAACAGGTTTAAGCTTAGTTTTGACTAGACGTCTACTTGAATGAAGGTCAGTGAAGGAGCACACACCCAAAGCAAGGAAACAACAGGAGCAAAAATTGTGCCTTCTTACACAAAAACATGCAGGAAATGTCATGCAATATTGTGGTGCTCATTTGCCAATTATAATTTATACAATTAAATTTAGATCAAAGCACGTTATTTCTTTAGTATAAGACCTAACAATTTTCTGGTTTCATTCACAACAGACTGGCCTCTTCTCACTTTCTTCACATTTTGCAAACTTTTAATATTTTTGAAAAAGACTGAGCAGGCATTTGAATAACTAATTGCATAATTTTCTGAAACACTTGTAATGTAATTTCCCAGATATTGTTAATGTTTAATGAGATACTTACACATGCATAACAAGTCTATAGTGGATTAGGCTTCAATACAAATGTAGAGGATAAGATTTCCAAGAACAAAAGTGGAACTCCAACTATCTAAAATGATACACACGAGCCACACTATGCATTCGATTTATAATTCTACATTCAATCTAATGCCACTGCCACCTTTCATAACTCTTTCATGCTCAGAGGTCATTGATACATAAAGACCCGGGTCAAATTTAACAGATTTACTGAGTCACCAGTTTAAATGAAAGGAAACAAGCTTAAAAAAGAAAATGAACGCAGCCGCCACATTTAAGGATTGGTAAACTGCAGTATATAACATTTTTGCTTTTGGGTTTAGAAACTCTTTAAGGCCACAATACACAGGGCTTAAAAAATAAAAAATCTGCTTTTATAGGCATTGGATAAAAGGACTTCTATTTTAGCGGATGTGTCCATGCACACATAGGCATTTAAAGGCATATTAGAAGAGGGGCATTTACAGGCAGAAAAAAACCCATCACAGGTGTGTTTAGAAAAGAAGATTTGTAGCAGAAATTCAACGCCTACATAAACATTAGACCATTCTGGCCAATGGAATGCATTTACATACTACTCCGCCACCCCCCCCCCCCCCCCACGATCACTACTCCAGAATAGATTACCTGTTTGTCACACAAAAAGAGGTAGGGGAGTAGGGGAAATGGGATTTTCCAAAATATTCTGTCTGAAATTTTGTAGGTGAAAAATAGTCCGGATAGTACCTCAAAAAGCATTCCATTGTTTGTGTGCAAATGTGGAAGGCATTTCAACCATAGAGTTCAGAAAGTTATGCAACATGTACTCATGTACTAAGTACTATACTTCCATAGACACATAGTACGCCATAGCATTACCATTCTGCTACCTCACATAAAAGTCACACTAATGCACTAGCATTTTAATCAGCTTTGTTAATTACACTTTGCAATAATTTCAGGGAGTGCGCAAATTCGATAAACATTTTTTGGAAAAAAGGAAAATGCTTTGTTAAAATTTTTACCATTTAGCCATCCCTCCCAAAAAGAAAAAAATATATAGATTCAGAACCCCCAAGGGCGAAGCGCTGGAATACAAGGGAAATTCCGACAATGCAGGAATGGTTTAGAGAAATTGATAGGATCAGATTGATGGAGGAATTAATTGGACTACAAAATGAGGAGGGACCAAGGTTCTATAACACTTGGAAAAGTTGGATAGAGTTCAAACAATCTCCATCATATAGGAGCCTGGTAGGCAGGGGAGAGAATAAATGAGAGGAGAATAGTAAAAGGGGACTGAGTGGTAATATTTGTGGACAGTATGGACAGAGGCCGGGGTCCTTCTTCTCCCTCCTCGCTTTTCTTTTTGGTGAGGGGGCTTTGAGTTTAGTAGGGCCTGCAGTGGCCACACTTAATATATTTGCACTTTGTGACTTTTTTTTTTCACATTTGCCTTAGAGCAGTGGTTGCTCCCTAGAGGGGTTGGGGATGTGGCCAGTGGTGGCCACTCTTAACATGTACATCAATGGTTAGTTTTTGTCATGGTGTTGTTTATTTTTTCTCTCACTTTTTTAGCCTGAAATGGCTACACTCAATATAGGAACACTTTGTTAGTTTTGCCACGATGGCCTTAGAGCAGTGGCAGTGCCTTAGAGGTGGTGGGGATGTAGCCAGTAGTGGCCACACTTGGCACATGTTGTGGTGGCTCACTCCTGTCAAGGGAGGAATTGTGGGGGTTTTTTTTTGTGGTTGAGGGGGGCGGAGGAGGGCCCCGTCCAGTCCATACAATGGCAGGTTGCAGCTGAATAGGTTAAATGCTGTATAGAGTGGCAACCCATATTTAGGTCTCTATGTGTTCACAGATAAATTCACAGAAGGCAGGTCTTCTGCACCACGAGGGACGCACTGCAGCTAGGCAGCCCTCTGTGCAAATAATAATACTTAATACATTTTGACTGGATATACAAGTAGCATCACGTCAGGAGTATAAAAGAGAAGAGAGGCGCCTCTAAGTGTAGCAATAAGGTTACATTTAATGAAGGTACAACATTTAGCAACTCACATGGTTGATGATTAAAACAGGCCATCTAAATATGCAGGCATCTGGGGTAAAGCTGTCCACATAGACCGTCCTCCGCACCTCCATCAACGCCATCTCTTCCACACTGCACTTCACGAGCGCTTCAAGCCTCGCTTTCAGAAAGCTCTACTGCAGGGTAGTCTTCCCGGACACGATTGCAGACTGACAGCGGTGAGAGTTGGTGGTGTGGAGGATGGTGGACAGCTTTACCCCGGATGCCTGCATATTTAGATGGCCTCTTTTAATAATCAACCATGTGAATTGGTAAATGTTGTACCTTCATTAAATGTAACCATATTACTACACTTAGAGGCGCCTCTCTTTTCTTTTATACCCTTTAGTTCCTGCTGGATTTTGCTTCTAATCCCCTTGTGGAGGCGGCCATTTGTGGATGGACATTTTATGGTTACACAACCGATCACATTGCTATAATCTTTTTATATGGACCATAAACTGAAGGACTTATGAATAAATGGTTGTGGAAGGAGTCATCTGAGTTTCCATTATTTGTTATGGGGAAATTTGCTTTGATATACGAGTGCTTTGGATTACAAGCATGTTTCCGCAACTAATTATGCTCGCAAACCAAGGTTTTACTCTTTATCTAATGAACAAATGTACTAAAAGCAAGAAAGTAAGAAAACAAAGTAATTTTACAAGTCACACACTAGATGGCAGTGGTGCAGTCTTACTTTTAGAAGGGACAAAACCATTTTCTTTTTATTGCTACATTTTGAACAGCCATTGTTATATTATTCCATCCAGGGCTGTGAATGGCACTATATACATTTTATTGTCTTTAGAGGTTTAGCTAACTAGTGACAGAAGCTTAGTTTTCTTTATCACAAGAAGCTACGCTGCTCTAAGGCTCGATTCACATCAATGCATTTTGCTTTTCAGCGTTTTTTCACTGCTTTTTGCTGTGTTTTCTGCGTTTTTTTACCACGATTTTGCCACGATTTGCGTTTTTTTATATTTAATTTTTTTTTATAAAATGGTATGGTTTTTTTGGGGAAAATGTTGTTGTTAGGCAGATTTAAACCGCGAAACGCAAATTGCGGGAAAATTGTGGTAAAAACGCAGCACTTGCGTTTTTCTTGCATGCCCATTGAAGTCTATTACATGCAAAATGCTGCTTTTTGCATGAAAAAAAGTCCCTGACCCTTTCCAAAAACGCAGAGGCACAAAAAGGCATTGATGTGAACATGTTCCATAGGAACCCATGTTAAAAAATTTCCCTGCATTTCTGCAAAATGCATCAAAAAACGCACTAGTGTGAATGGAGCCTAAGGCCTGATTCAGTGCTTTTTGCATTTTGCAGATTTTGTCTATTCAACATGGTTTCCTATGGAACACGTTCTGTAGTGCAAAATGCAAAAAGCACTAAAAATGCATAGGTGTGAATCAGGCCTAAGTACATGAGAGGGGAAGAGCGGGGGATGAGAGACTCGGTCAGTGGCCGCAGTGGTCACAGAACTGACAGCACAAAAGAGAACAAGAGAGCTTGAGAGAATAAGGTGACAGATGTTCACAAAGACACAAAATGTATGCATTTATTTGTAATAAGAAATCAAATTTAAGTAGTTCTAACCTAATAATCAAACTCTCATATAAAACCCAAAAATGTTACCTACCTACTTGAGTCCCAGGTGCCGGACAGAGGAAAAGCAGCTGTTTGTATCTATTTCAAAAATGTAAAAAAAAGTAAAAAAAAAATGAAATAAAATAAAAAAATCATATATATATATATATATATACACAGTGCCTTGCGAAAGTATTCGGCCCCCTTGAACTTTGCGACCTTTTGCCACATTTCAGGCTTCAAACATAAAGATATAAAACTGTAATTTTTTGTGAAGAATCAACAACAAGTGGGACACAATCATGAAGTGGAACAAAATTTATTGGATATTTCAAACTTTTTTAACAAATAAAAAACTGAAAAATTGAGCGTGCAAAATTATTCAGCCCCTTTACTTTCAGTGCAACGCTCTCCAGAAGTTCAGTGAGGATCTCTGATTGATCCAATGTTGACCTCAATGACTAATGATGATAAATAGAATCCAGCTGTGTGTAATCAAGTCTCCGTATAAATGCACCTGCACTGTGATAGTCCCAGAGGTCCGTTTAAAGCGCAGAGAGCATCATGAAGAACAAGGAACACACCAGGCAGGTCTGAGATACTGTTGTGAAGTTTAAAGCCGGATTTGGATACAAAAAGATTTCCCAAGCTTTAAACATCCCAAGGAGCACTGTGCACGCAATAATATTGAAATGGAAGGAGTATCAGACCACTGCAAATCTACCAAGACCTGGCCGTCCCTCTAAACATTCAGCTCATACAAGGAGAAGACTGATCAGAGATGCAGCCAAGAGGCCCATGATTACTCTGCATGAACTGCAGAGATCTACAGCTGAGGTGGGAGACTCTGTCCATAGGACAACAATCAGTCGTATACTGCACAAATCTGGCCTTTATGGAAGAGTGGCAAGAAGAAAGCCATTTTTTAAAGATATCCATAAAAAGTGTTGTTTAAAGTTTGCCACAAGCCACCTGGGAGACACACCAAACATGTGGAAGAAGGTGCTCTGGTCAGATGAAACCAAAATCGAACGTTTTGGCAACAATGCAAAGCGTTATGTTTGGCGTAAAAGCAACACAGCTCATCATCCTGAACACACCATCCCCACTGTCAAACATGGTGGTGGCAGCATCATGGTGTGGGTTTGCTTTTCTTCAGCAGGGACAGGGAAGATGGTTAAAATTGATGGGAAGATGGATGGAGCCAAATACAGGTCCATTCTGGAAGGAAACCTGATGGAGTCTGCAAAAGACCTGCGCTAATGTCGACATTCAGCGAACCCCTTCAGAGATAGTCAAAACGTGTAGCTCTCTGACTTTAAAAACGGGTAAGGAGGAACGTTTTGTCGAGCTCGAGACACTCCAACCTACCTCTCGCAAACACTTGTCGTCAAAAGTCAAGAAAGGTGTCTAAGAGCTAACCTAAGTCCAGACCTGAAACTGAACCGGTAAGATTGTGGACCTATACAAATAAACACTTGGTAAGGTAACATCTAAAACGAAATACAAAACCTAGTAACAGAACAACCTTCTGTTTAGAGGCAGGGTCAGAGTCCAGAAAACGTCTGAGGTAGTCCAAAGGAAGGTCTT
>BLSH010370119.1:38070-53783 GCA_018402905.1 Glandirana rugosa | reverse complement strand
GCCCACAGCTTCTAAATTGCCCACAGCTTATAAATCTTTTCACATTAAAATATTGCCACTATATACCTTTTTGGCTGATCTGTATACCATGGTTAGTGATAAACTGCACAGTTTCTCCAGTGCTGAGAGATCAGGTAGGAGGAGGTTTTCACTACAGCCTATATATGTCTACGATTGTTATCATATGTGTATTTTAAATGATAGAGACAGAATATTAACCAAAAATACAGAAAAAACACAACAGTGAGTAAAATAAGTATTTGATCCCCTGCCAACCAAAAATAATTCTGGCCCCCACAGACTGACTACAGTATGTGCTCATGTGGTACACAGATTTAGTCCTGTCAATTTAAGAAGATGTTCCTAATGACAACTCGTTATGTGTATAAAAGACACCTGTCCACAGAATCTTTTGTTCCATTCAAACCTCACAATCATGGGCAAGACCAAAGAGCTGTCAAAGCACATCAGGGACATGATTGTAGACCTGCACAAGGCTGGAATGGGCTACAAGACCGAGAAAGAGGCAACTGTTGGAGAGATTATTCGCAAATTGAAGAAATACAAAATATCTATCAATCGCCCTCGTTTTGGAGCTTGATGCAAGATTTTGCCTCAAAGGGTAAAGGTGACCATGAAAAAAGTGAGGAATCAGCCCAGCACTACATGTGAGGAGCTTGTGAATGATCTCAAGGCAGTTGGGACCACAGTCACCAAACAAACCATTGGTAACACAATACGCTGTCATGGATTGAAATCCTGCAGTGTGCACAAGGCCCCCTCCTCAAGAAGGTACATGCAGTAGGGTTGCCACCTCATCCCTTTAAAACTGATCACATATTAATTGCACAGTTTCTGTGGCTGATTAAGGTGGTAATTACACTCACTTGGTGCCTTATCTGCATTAAATTAGCCTCAGAACGTGTGTTCATATGTGTTTGGGTTTAAAGGGATGAGGTTGCAACCGTAATGCACAGGCCTGTCTGAAGAATACCATCTCTACAATCAAGTATGGAGGTGGAAACATTATGCCTTCTTCCCTCAGCCAGAACACTGAAGATGGGTCATGGATGGGTCTTCCAGCAAGACAATGACCCAAAACATACCGCCAAGGCAACAGAGGAGTGGCTCAAGAAGAAGCACATATGGTCATGGAGTGGCATAGCCAGTCTCCAGACCTTAAGCCTATAGAAAATTATGGAGGGAGCTGAAACTTCGAGTTGCCAAGCGACAGCCAAGAAACCTTAAGGATTTAGAAACGATCTGTAAAGAAGAGAGTACTAAAATCCTTCCTGAGATGTGTGCAAACCTGGTAACCAACTACAAGAAACGTCTTACTTCTGTGCTTGCCAACAAGGGTTTCTCCACCAAGTACTAAGTGCTGTGAATGATGACATTATATACATTTTATTTTGTTTAGAGTTTTAGCTAACTAGCGACCGAAGTCCAATTTTCTTCATCACAAAAAGCTAAGCTGCTCTAAGTACATGAGAGAGGAAGTGTGGTGAATGAGAGACTCGGTCAGGAGAACAAGAGAGCGTGAGAGAATAAGGTGACGGATGTTCACCAAAACACATCGATCATAACAAATGACCAGAAAAATGAAAAAGAAAAAGAAACTAATAAAACAAAAACGAACCAATTTGTCAAGCAACATGGGGCTTGCGGGAGGAGAATGCTGTAGGGAACAGATCTTATTTCATCAGAGTGACTACATGACTGCTGTTTCCTGGAGCATTCAGGACCACCCATGGCCACTGCAGGATGAAGACGATTGGGGGGAAATCATGTGACTGCACCAAAGATCCCTGCATTGAAGTTATGTAAGGAGCTCTAGAGCAGTGTTTCTCAACTCCGGTCCTCGGGACCCACCAACAGGCCAGATTTTAAGTATTACCTTGGGGAGATGCAGACTAGAATACTGCAATCACTGAGCAGTAAATTATATCACCTGTGATGTATTTCAGTTATCCTGCAAACCTGGCCTGTTGGGGGGTCCCGAGGACCGGAGTTGAGAACCACTGCTCTAGAGCAAAGGAGTGGGAGCTGACGGATTGGGGGTGAGGGGGCTTTGAAAAGGGAATGAGGTTTTAAATAATATATGGCAATCCTTTCCTGTTCAGCCACTTCCTGTTTTTGGCCCAACTGTTCTTCTACAATACATTGTTACCATGTATCATATGCCCAAGAAGAAGGAGTCTACCATCACTTCCTGACTGCCTGCTTAGCACTGTAAATTTCACAGCACATAAAAGGTTGTGGGATGGCTCCACTCACCTGAAAGGGTTGTTTTTGGCAGTAGTGCTGCCCGCCAAATGACACAGGGCAAAAATGACCCTCCCTATGTCCATTTAAAAGATTAAAAGGTTGTTTATAGCTCTTAGTTCAGTCCAACCCATTAAAGCGATTCTTCAATTTGATATGTAAAAATTAAAAGGCAGCAGCGGCAAAAACTGTAGCTGTTGACTTTTAATTAACAGCCACTCACCTGTCCAAGGAACCAGCACTATCCTCAACTGAGCCACGGTATTCTGCCATGGCATTTAAACTGTGGGCTCCTTGCGGCTTCACAGCTGGCTACAAACCACGCATCCGTGAGCCGTGCTACACTTTATGAATGGTCCCAAAGCCTTCTGGGACCTATGATGTGTCCCAGAAGATTACAGGCAGGGAGGCGGGGGGGGGGTGAGAGTGGGTACTAGTCAAAATTAGGTACCTGCTCCTAGCCCAAAAAAAAAACCCAATTCAAATGTGGTGGAGGAGGTGGGGAGGAAGTGGAGAAGCAGAAGTTCCCCTTTTGGGTGAAGTTCTGCTTTAAGTGGTCCACTAATATTAATCCACTCCAACCAGTATTGACAGAGGTATTCAAAAGTGTAAAGGGGAATTCTGCGTTCGTAAAAAAAGAAACAATATATATATATATATATATATATATATATATATAATATACCATATACAATTGCCACACAAGCAATATTGTAATTTTATGTTTTTAAAAATAACCTTTCCATTTCAATCTAAAGCCATTGTCATTTTCTAAAATTGGCAAAATATCAATGCAGTATGGTAATTAGCAGTGGTTCTCTCCCTGCTGGGAAGAAAAAAAAAAATCAGCCCGTCCTCCTAAAGGAGGTGCTGGTATATTGACTTTTTTTTTTTCTTTGGCTCCTTGCTGTCTGCTGACAGCAAGTAGTGAGCCTATTGGCCAGTCTTAAAAGTGAAAGTAAATGCGCCAAAGAGGCGCACATACTTTCACTAATTGGCTGCCCTGAGCACTGGACTGCCATTGATTGTTGCGGTGGGCAGGGGCGGGACTGTGCGGTGATGAACAGGAGAGATGGCAGTGCTGAGCTGACATGGAGCTACTACTCCATATTCTGGTAAGGCAGCACTGCAGCATTGTTAGCTGAAGAGAGCAAAGCTGCTCTCCCTCTACATGGCAGTGTCAGCTAGAGCCTGTGGGGAGGGGGGATGGGGGTTGTTGTAATGTTAGTTCTTGTCTAAAAATCTTGTCTCCTATCTGGTGACTGTATACCCCTATCTGGGACTCTGTATACTCCTATCTGGTGACTGTATACCTTATCTGGTGCTATGTATACACCTATCTGGGACTCTGTATACCTCTATCTGGTGACTGTATACCCTATCTGGTGCTATGTATACACCTATCTGGGACTCTGTATACCCCTATCTGGTGACTGTATACCCTATCTGGTGCTATGTATACACCTATCTGGCACTCTGTATACCCCTATCTGGTGCTATGTATACACCTATCTGGGGCTCTGTATACTTCTATCTGATGACTGTATACCCTATCTGGGGCTCTGTATACTGCGATATGGTGACTCTGTATACCCCTATCTGGTGACTGTATACCCTATCTGGTGGCTTTGTATACACCTATCTGGTGACTGTATACCCTATCTGGTGCTATGTATACTGCTATCTAGGGATCTGTATACTGTGATATGGTGACTCTGTATACTGCTATATGGGGGCTTTGTATACTGCTATCTGGGGCTCAGTATACTGCTATCTAGGGCTCTGTATACTGTTATATGGTGACTCTGTATACTGCTATCTGGGGCTCTGTATACTGCTATATGGTGACTCTGTATACTGCTATCTGGGACTCTGCATACTGCTATCTGGTGACTCTGTACACCCCTATCTGGTGACTCTGTATTCCCCTATCTGGTGATGCTGTTTACCCTATCTGTGATGCTGTATACCCTATCTGGTGATGCTGGGCTGTATACAGGCGGTCCCCGGGTTACAAACAAGATAGGGTCTGTACGTTTGTTCTTAAGTTGAATTTGTTTGTAAGTCAGAACAGTTACATTTGTTAAGTGTAGCTTCAGCCAAAAAAAAAATATTTTTAAGCTTTTTGGATAGCATAGGGAAGGGGTATCACCCCTGTAATGTTTGTTTTGCTGTCTATGTTTCTGTTCAGAAGATTTCACCTCACTTCCTGTCCCAATGATAATTGGATTTTGAAAATTTTGGGTTGTTGTAGAAACAAGGATTGGTGATAAAGCATCAGTGAAGACACCTTTTTCCCATAATGTCTTTTAGAGGAGTGAATTTCCCTTCCTATGGGCAGATTTCCTCTTACTTCCTGTTGTCTCCCTCCGTTTGTAAGTAGGAGTCGTTTGCAAGTTGGATGTTTGTAACTAGGGGACCGCCTGTACTCCTGACACAAGGGGTGGAAACTATAAGGGGAGGGGCTTGTGAGAAGTGGGATGGGTCAAAAAGGAAGGGCGGAGTCTGCCCCCCATCCTAAAATTTCACCAGCCGCCACTGATGGTAACCTGAAGGCATTCTGTACACAACTGGTGTACAGAACACCCGTAGAAATTGGATTTCCTCATATGACAGGCTCACTGATTTTCCCAGAGATCTGCGCTAAGATAAAAGTCAGATTTTAGGCATCAACTGCAACAGGAATTTTGTTTTTGGTAAGATACTTCCTAAGGGTTTAACCAGTTATAAAGGGATGCCGATTATGCAACATTCCTTGTTCTGTTACATGATTGCCATGTAACATAAAATATGCATAGCTATAGTAATGTTTGTATAGTTGGTTGTTACAATGCCATCTTGTGATTGTTTTGGATATTGCACTTTCCTTTGTGTTCTCTAAGTGTGTACCTCCCATCCTCTGTGAGCTAACTTCCTCTTCCTAGTTCACTCTGTGATGTACTTCCTCTTCCTTGTTGAATCTGTTATGTAACTTCCTCTTCCTGTGCCCTCTCTCTGTCTCATGAGGAAAGAATATGGCCACACGCTTGCAGGCCTCACACAATCTGCTCCCATCCTTTGACACATTACCATGTTTTGACCTGCAGTTACCATCTTTCAACCATCTGCCACATTTGTTGTATGCTGTACCTGCTATTTCCAATAAATAATCGCTTATGGAAGAATCGGTGGCTGGTGAGTTCAAGCTATCTGATAAAGACGGTCCGCTGTGATTATATCTGCTTATACAGGCCAGGAATAGAAGTCTCAGCAAGGGATAAGTCACTATTACAACAGTTGGAGTCAGAATAGTCAAAACATGGTGGAATTCCTAATGCCTGCTCTGTAGATATGTAGTCAAAACATGATAGGATTCCTTCAGCCTGCTGTGTGGATGGGAAGTCAAAACATGTGCTAGAATTCTTGCTGTGTAGATGTGTATGTTTAATCTGCAATCAAACTCAGTGCCATCCGCCATCCTTTAAAAGCACATGGTCGCACAAGCTTACTGCACTTCATCAGTGAATGTTAAAAACTGTTTCTCTGCATCGGATTGTGTTATCCCACCTGTCTAAGCTGCTGTTCGTCTTCTTAAAGAGACAGTAACCATTTTTTGCAAAGCTTGAAAATATGTCTAGACAAGCTTCCGAGAATTCTTTTATTGCTGAATCTACACAGATACATCAGGTGTTAGAAGAAGTCTGTGCTGAGGACTTGTTTGCACTTTTTTGTGCTTTCCACGTGCTCCCGGAGGAGGCGGTGCCGGTCGGCTCTATTTAAACAGTGTGCACCCTGTAGCAGGTGCTGTCTGATCTACAGTGTTTGGTGTGTGTTTTCTGAGCTACCTGTACCTGATTACCTGTTCCTGTGACCCGGCCTGCCTGGCCTTGCTGACTTCTGCCTGCACCGACCCCGGCTTGCCTATGACCACTGTCCTGCCTGATCCTCTGGTACCTCTGCTGCCTGCCTGTTGACGACCCTGCCTGGACCCGACTACCCATCTGTCTGCTCCTCCTGTACCGCACCGCCAGCCCGGTTCATGACCCAGCCTGTACTTCCACGCTACCAGTGCACGAGCGCATCAACTGACTTTCTATCTACACCAGTGACCCAGTCCCACCCTCGTGCCATCCTGCACTCCCGAGCCACCTGTCTCTACCAGGGGTTCCCGAGTCAGGGTTGTAAGGGAGGTTGCCCGCTGCATAAGCCAGACTCTTCCACCAGGTACGTGACAGTATCAGACAGCCATGTCAGAGTTTGCGCAGCAGCCCTCCCCAACGAATGAACTTTGCATACACCTGGCCGGCCTTACTCGGGCGGTGAAGGCCCTTCAAGATGATTATGTGCAGCTGGAAGGTCACATTCGGGAGCTTGCCGCACCCCCGACATCAGGGTCCGACCCACCTTCCGATCACACCCTCATCACTCTGCATACGGAGCCCGAGATACCGCTACCTGAACGGTTCGCTGGGGACCGCAAGGAATTCTGGGCATTCCGCACCGCATGTGAACTCTACTTTTCCCTGCAACCCCGCACCTTCTCCCAAGAAGCCTCCAAAGTGGGACTGGTCATCTCACTTCTCCGGGGTGAGCCCCAAGCCTGGGCTCATCGACTACTTGAACAAAAGAACCCCGACACCACCTCTCTTGCACAGTTTTTCCGGGCCATGGCGCACCTATATGAGGACCTGCACCTAACCGCCACTGCGGAAGCCGCACTCCATGCACTACAGCAGGGCCGCCGCCCGGTGGAGGATTATGTGGCCGAATTCCGGCGCTGGAGCGCTGACACTGCATGGGTCCCCGCAGCCCTTTGCTTCCAGTTCCGGTTGGGCCTATCCGAGCCATTCAAGGATGAGTTAGCTCGTGTCGGGGTTCCCCCGACCCTGAATGCTCTGTTTGATCGGGCCATCCAGATCGACCGTCGGTTACAGGAACTTAGCTCTGAACTGCTGGCCACTGCCCGGCGCCCAGCCCTCACCCCAGAGGAAAGACTAAGACGCAGGACCCATGAACTGTTCCTTTACTGCGGGGCTCCCGGACACAGGGTGCATTCCTGCCCAGCCAAGCGAGTTCGGGGACGAGTGGTAGACGGCCTTCAGAACACGATTTGGCCACTACGAATACCTGGTCATGCCGTTTGGGCTGTGCAACGCCCCGGCCACCTTTCAACATCTGGTCAATGACATTTCCGGGACTTCCTTGACCTGTTTGTAGTGGTATACTTGGAAGACATCCTTATATTCTCCTCGTCCCTGGAAGAGCACCGCCACCATGTGAAAAGCGTACTGAGCCACTTGTGCCAGCATGGACTGTACGCTAAGGCCGAGAAGTGCGCATTTGAGTGCTCTAGCATTTCCTTCTTGGGGTTCATTCTGTCTGTGTCTGGTATCACCATGGACCCCCAGAAAATCTCCGCCATCGTGAAATGGCCAGCGCCTACTGATAGAAAAGCGGTACAACGCTTCATCGGGTTCGCCAACTTTTACAGAACGTTTATCAAGAGGTTCTCTGCTGTCATCGCCCCCATCACCCAGCTTACTAAGCAAAACACACTCTTTCTGTGGACCCCCGAAGTGCAGGAGGCCTTCCAACAATTTAAGCCCCTCTTCACGGCTGCGCCCATCCTAGGGCATCCGGATCCTACCCTACCTTATATCCTGGAAGTGGATGCTTCTGAAACAGCAGTGGGAGCGATACTCTCCCAGAAGCAGGGGTCTAAAGCCACTCTTCATCCAATGCTCCTCCTGAGCAGAACTATGATGTGGGAGACAGAGAATTGCTGGCTATCAAAGCCTCCCTGCAGGAATGGCGGTATCTGCTAGAGGGAGCCACGCACCCGGTTCTTGTGTATACTGATCACAAGAATTTGGAATATCTACGCACCGCTAAGAGACTGAAACCCCGTCAGGCCCGCTGTGCTCTCTTCTTTTCAAGATTTCAGCTCCATATCACGTACAGGCCCGGGTCCAAAAATGTGAAACCAGATGCTCTCTCCAGAATGTTTCACAAGACAGGGGAGGCCCCTCCACCAGACACTATCCTCCCATCTCGAAGTTTCTTGTTAACTCAGGAGAATCTTCTTTCCCAAATTAGACGGTCCCTTGCCAGGTCCTCCAGTCCTAAGGACCCCAGGTTGGCCCAGCATGGCGGGTTGTGGTGGCTCGGTGCTAGAGTTTTTGTCCCCGAGGACCAGCGTCTGGCAGTCCTGGAACTATGCCATGACAAATTAGCAGGACATTTTAGGAGCTGTAAGACGGCGGAACTGTTAGCATGTTTCTACTGGTGGCCCCTGGCAGATAAGGACTGTAAGGAATACCCCACCTGTGCCTGCAACAAGGGCGACAGGGCCAAGGCCTGGGGGTTGCTAAATCCGCTGCCGGTTCCGGAAAGGCCATGGTCACATGTATCGATGGACTTCATTGTAGAATTGACCCATCTGCAGGGTTCTCCACCATCTTTGTGGTAGTAGACCGTCTCACCAAGATGGCATATTTCATCCCCATGAAGGGCACCCCACGGCTACACAAACCGCAGAAGCTTTCATCAGGGAAATCGTCCACCTCCATGGAATCCCGGCCAATATTGTATCCGATCGAGGAGTACAGTTTACCTCTCGGGTCTGGAAGACTCTCTGCTCTCTCTTGGGAACTGATCTGGTATTCTCCTCCGCTTATCATCCTCAGACCAATGGCCAGAAGGAGAGAACGAATCAAACGTTAGAGCAGTACCTCAGATGTTATTCCTCATTTTCCTAGGATGACTGGACCTCCCTACTGCCAGTAGCCGAGTTTGCTTACAATAATTATGTTCACTCAGCCACCAACCAGACACCTTTCTAGGCGAACCTCGGCTACCACCCCTCCTTCTTGCCTGACCTGGTTCCAGAAAGTACTGTGCCTGCTGTTCAAGACATGGCAGCCTTCCTAGTGGAAAACAACAAGCTGCTACGGGAGATACTATTCCGGTCGCAGGAATCTATCAAGCGAGCCTTCGACAGAGGGAGGCGAGGGGAACAGGACCTGCAGCCGGGCGACCAGGCTTGGTTAGCCACCAAGAACTTGAAATTAGCCTGCCCTTCAAAGAAGCTGGGACCAAAGTTTATTGGCCCCTTCACGGTCAAGAAGAGGATCAACAGGGCGGCGTATGAGCTGAGTCTTCCCCCCCTCTCTCCGAATACAACCGGTGTTCCATATATCCCTGCTAAAACCCATAACTAAGGACCAGTTTCCGGAGAGGAGATCGACCCCACCTGAGCCAGTTACTGTGGATGGCGAAGAGGAATATGAGATCAAGGCAATCCTCGACTGCAGAGTAAGAAGGGGTGTGACACAGTTCTTAATTAAATGGAAGGGGTACGGACCTGAAGAAAATTCTTGGGAACCCGAGGAACACATCCATACCAAAGAGCTTATCCGGTCTTTTTGGAGGACTCATCCGGATCTGAAGGCCCGGCTGGGCATCCGGAGGATGCCCCTTGGGGGGGGGGGGGGCAATGTTAGAAGAAGACTGTGCTGAGGACTTGTTTGCACTTTGTTGTGCTTACCTCGCGCTCCCGGAGGCGGCGGCGCCGGTCGGCTCTATTTAAACAGTGTGCACCCTTTAGCAGGTGCTGTCTGATCTACAGTGTTTGGTGTGTGTTTTCTGAGCTACCTGTACCTGATTACCTGTTCCTGTGACCCGGCCTGCCTGACCTTGCTGACTTCTGCCTGCACTGACCCCCGGCTTTCCTACGACCACTCTCCTGCCTGATCCTCTGGTACCTCTGCTGCCTGCCTGTTGACGACCCTGCCTGGACCCAACTACCCATCTGCCTGCACCTCCTGTACCGCACCGCCAGCCTGGTTCACGACCCAGCCTGTATGACCATGCTACCAGTGCACGAGCGCATCAATGGACTTTCTATCTACACCAGTGACCCAGTCCGACACTCGTGCCATCCTGCACTCCCGAGCCACCTGTCTACTCTACCAGGGGTTCCCGAGTCAGGGTCGTAAGGGAGGTTGCCCGCTGCATAAGCCAGACTCTTCCACCAGGTACGTGACATCATGCCTCTGACCACACAGATGTACAGGGAGCAGATTCTGTAGATATCGCAGAGCAAAGTGTAAGATCCAAACACACAATAATACCAACACAGAAACGCAGAGAAAACTACGAAACCACTAGAGATGAGTTCTCCAGCAATCTGTCTGAACTATGGGACAAAGATAAATACTGCATGTCAGTCTTGCCACGCTGCAATCAACAAGCTGAATTAAGAAATTCTACAGATGACCTATCTGCAGCATATGAGCGCTATCAGCGGCTGTCTGTAAAATACACGGCTTTCCTAAAGGACTCTAATATAGAGGGCTCTTTAGCAGAACTGTCTAAGACTGATGAATTAAACCAACAAAGAGATCTCCTAGTGCAAAATGCCAAGGATAAGGCGGAACCCCGCATCACTAAACTGCAGGAGACCAGATCTCATAAATCCACGTCTACAAAGCTTACAACACGTTCTTCTAGATCTTCTCGCTCTAGAAGCTCAACATTAAGTGACAAGCTAATAGAGGCCTGTGCAAGTCTAGAAGCAAATAAAGTGCGAAACTCATTTGCCAGGAAAGAAGCATAGATGACAGCTCACCAAGCAAAGGCGGAATCTCAAATAAAGATTCTGCAAGTGGAAAGGGAGGAAGCAGCTGCCCGAGCAAGGCTAAAGGTTCTTGAACAAGCAATGGGAGGAAGTATTAACTCAGACTGTTCCATTCCAACAGAAGAGGAAGATCCAATTGAACGCACCAGTGAATATGTGCTAAGGCACAGTGCTTGCAATGATACAGAGTCATCTCCTGTACCGCCTACTAACATTACTGTTTCGGACTCTGAACACAGAGACCTCTAACACGCACAAGCCTGAGCCTCTTCAAGTCCACAAGGCAAGCGTATTCACACAGCAAACCACAGCACCTCCGGTCAACAACAAGGTAACTGCCAGAGATAAGTCACAGTTCAAGCAACAGCCAGCAGAAGCCTTAGAGACTAAGCTAGATGCTCTTGCAACATCATTTTATCCTAATAAAACTCACCCTTACTCACCAGAGAACTTTCACACCCAAGGGGTCCCACAAGTTACTTTGGCACCAAAGAGTGAGAAATAAGACCTGTCTGACTTCGACAGATATATGATTCGCCATGAGCTCATTAACATTTGCCTCTCAAGGTTCGATGACTGTCCAGAGAACTACAGAGCTTGGAGATCAACCTTCAAAGCTTCTATCGCTGATCTCAACCTTACTGCCAAGGAGGTACTTGATTTGCTCATAAAGTGGCTGGGGCCAGAATCTGTGGGTCGTGTTAAAAGACTGAGAGCAGTGCATGTTGATTATGGAGGTCTTGCTGCTGCATGGGCAAGACTTGAACAAACCTATGGTAGCTCTGAAGCCATAGAAAGTGCTCTATTCAAAAGTCTGCAAAACTTTCCAAAAATAGGAAACAAAGATCACTGCACGCTTCACGAACTAAGTGACTTCCTCATGGAGCTACAGTTGGCTAAGACAGACCCTCGTCTACCTGGGCTAAGCTACCTGGACACTGCCCATGGCGTGAACCCAGTGGTGTCAAAACTGCCATACGACCTGCAGGAGAAATTTGCACAACAGGGCTCAAGATATAAAAGAGACTATAATGTATCCTTTCCTCCATTCTCATATTTTTGCAGGTTTATCAGGAACAAGCCTGAACAAGAAATTATCCCAGCTTCAGCTTCAGTGAGTCTAGCTTGCCTGCGTCATCATCATCATCATCAAGGTATGATAACAAAGCAGCTAAACACAGAGACTTATATAGAGCAGTATCTGCTAAAAAGATAGACATCTCACCTCCCGTATCCTCTCCTGCTCACCAGAGTGATTTGGGTGATAGAGATAAAGATCCAAATCCTCAGTGCCCTATTGACAAAAAACCCCACCCTCTAAGGAAATGTCGTGGGCTTAGGGCAAAGACTGTCCAAGAACACAGGGAGATTCTCCAGAAACTCGGAGTATGCTGTAGGTGCTGTGCTTCCTATGACCATTTTGCTAAAAACTGTAACGTTGCCATCAAGTGCACAGAATGCAGTAGTGACAAACACATTACAGCTATGCATCCTGCTCCATTTCCAGACAATACACAGCAGCCATCTACATTAGACCCTGCATCAACTCATGGCGGGGAGCAAGCACTGCAAGCATCTCTTCTTCATGTACTGAGGTCTGTGGAGAAGGATCAAACCACAAATGCTGTGCTAAGGTATGTCTAGTCAAAATATATCCAATGGATCAACTTGAGAAAGCTACCAGGATGTATGCCATTATAGATGAGCAGAGCAACAAATCCCTGGTTAAGCCTAAATTCTTTGAGATCTTTGGCATAAAAGGACATGCAACATCATATACGCTCAACACTTGGTCTGGTCATGTAGAGACCTCTGGCAGAAGGGCCGATGGCTTCATGGTCTCCCATATCAAGGCAAAGAAGGGCATACCCTTGCCAACATTAGTTGAGTGTGACTAAATACCAGACAACAGGGAATAAATTCCTACTCCAGAAGCTGCATATCACCATTCCCACTTAAGGCACCTGGTTACTGAAATTCATCCAATGGATATGGATGCTGAAATATTAGTCTTGCTGGGAAGGGACTTTTTCAGAGTACATAAGGTGCGCCAGCAGTGCAACGGCTCTGACAACATTCCATATGCACAGATACTTGATCTAGGCTGGATAATAGTGGGCGATGTATGCTTAAACAGAATGTGAATGCCATCTGAGATTAACTCCTTCAAGACTCACATGCTAAGAAATGGGCGCGCATCTCACTTTAGACCATGCCCTCATCATTATGAAGTAAAAGAGAAGCCTCTTGACATCATCCAGGTATCTAAAGTTACTCCCATCCCCTATGATGACAACTTAGGTAACACAGTGTTTTGTACTACACGTGATGACAACAGAATATCCTTGTCAGTGAAAGATAGAGAGTTCATCGCAATAATGGACAGTGAACTCTACAAAGATGAATCTAACAGCTGTGTTGCACCATTACCTCTTCGTGCTACAAGATCAAGACTTCCGAATAATCGTGAACAAGCTTTATCCAGATTCAACTCACTTCAGAACAGGCCTGAAATGAAGGAACATTTTATTGCATTTATGAAAAGGATCTTAGACAATGATCACGCTGAGCCAGCTCCACCTCTTCTTGAACATGATGAGTTGTTGGTATCTGCCTTTCTTTGGAGTGTATCACCCACGTAAGCCAAAGCAAATCAGGGTAGTGTGATTGAGCACACAATACCCACACTTGAACTTTGTGGAACTGTACTAGCAGTAGAAATTGCATATTTTATACTGCATGGCTAGACATTCAAATAGATGACATCAAATTCCACACAGACAGCAAAGTTGTTTTGGGCTACATATACAATCGGACAAAATGCTTCTATGTCTATGTCAGCAACCTTGTAGAAAGAATCAGAAAATCCTCAAGGCCTGAATAATGGCATCATGTTCCTTCGGAGCATAATCCTGCACATCATGCCACCAGACCAATGTCTGCAAGTGTCTTCTTGGTTGACAGGACCAAATTCCTGCTGGATCTTTCTGAAGAAATTGCATCTGAGGTTTTCAGTCTTCTAGATCCTCACAACGATCCAGAGATTCGCCCTGAAGTCAAGACCTTTGCTGCTGATCTGAACCCTAACCTCCAAATTGGAGACCTTGTTCTCCTCAAAGACCAGCAAGCCAAAAGAACTGAATGGCCCATGGGACTCATTGCAAAGACTATTCCCAGTGATTATAGTACAGTACGTAAAGTGGAGGTGAAGGTTACCAGACAAGGAACTGTAAAGACCTTCCTCAGACCCATCACAGAACTTGTTCTACTTTTGCCTTTTGGAGACTGAACTTGCTTGCCTGAGTCTGCTGGATTTACTTTCTACCACAAGAAGAATGTGCCTTGAACTTTAAGTGACTCTTCTTGATGCCTTATTGCAGTTTCTATTGTTGCATATACATGCATGTTGTGTTTTTTGTGTTTCAGGTTTTCAAGACAACTGCAAATTGCACAACGTTTTTTTGCATTGCATAATTACCGTTATGATATAGCATAGTGGTATTTGCAATATCAGATGGGGAGTGTTCTGTTACATGATTGGCATGTAACATAAAATATGCATAGCTATAGTAATGTTTGTATAGTTGGTTGTTACAGTGCCATCTTGTGATTGTTTTGGATATTGCACTTTCCTTTGTGTTTTCTAAGTGTGTACCTCCCATCCTCTGTGAGCTAACTTCCTCTTCCTAGTTCACTCTGTGATTTACTTCCTCTTCCTGGTTCAATCTGTTATGTAAATTCCTCTTCCTGTGTCCTCTCTCTGTCTCATGAGGAAAGAATATGGCCACAAGCTTGTAGGCCTCACAAAATCTGCTCGCATCCTAGGACCCATTACCATGTTTTGACCTGCAGTTACCATCTTTCAACCATCTGCCACATTTGTTGTATGCTGTACCTGCTATTTCCAATAAATAATCGCTTATGGAAGAATTAGTGACTGGTGAGTTCAAGCTATCTGATAAAGACCGTCCGCTGTGATTATATCTGCTTATACAGGCCAGGCATAGAAGTCTCAGCAAGGGATAAGTCACTATTACAACAGTTGGAGTCAAAATGGTCAAAACATGGTGGAATTCCTAACGCCTGCTCTGTAGATATGTAGTCAAAACATGATAGGATTCCTTCAGCCTGCTGTGTGGATGGGAAGTCAAAACATGTGCTAGAATTCTTGCTGTGTAGATGTGTATTTTTAATTTGCAATCAAACTCAGTGCCATCCGCCATCCTTTAAAAGCACATGGTCGCACAAGCTGCTATTTCCAATAAATAATCGCTTATGGAAGAATCAGTGACTGGTGAGTTCAAGCTATCTGATAAAGACCGTCCGGTGTGATTATATCTGCTTATACAGGCCAGGCATAGAGGTCACAGCAAGGGATAAGTCACTATTACAACAGTTGAAGTCAGAATATTCCTCATTAGAACAGTAAAAGTGTACCAGGTGATTATAATGAGTGTAGACCCTCCTATTCAGGAATCAGTCTTGCAAGGACATAATGGAACAAATTGTTTTTTATTCAAAACAGAAAAAGGTAGATAGTCTATCGAACTTGAGTGGTCAGTGACTAAGAAGGTATTCGCTAATAAATAACCTTTATCGTCGAACACGCTGGTACACGAAAATTTCCTACCGCCTACCGTGACTCAAACTAACGTTTAATTTTTATGTGTAGATGTGTCGTTCTTAAGATCGTGTACAAAACTGAAGGGTAGGTGTGTCGTCCGACTTCCTTAGGATAGTACAAAACTGATGTATAGATGTCTCGTCCGCAATCCTTAAGGTGGTACAAAACTGGTAAAACTGAGGTTGACAACATTATCACTGAATAGGG
>BLSH010370082.1:816065-828368 GCA_018402905.1 Glandirana rugosa | reverse complement strand
CCGGCCACCGCCGACGGACCCCAGGACGATAGTGGGGAGGCACTGATAGGATGCACTGAGGGGAGGCACTGAGGAGAGGCACTGAGGGGAGGCACTAAGGACAGGCACTGAGGGGAGGTACTGAGGAGAGGCACTGAGGGGAGGCACTGAGGAGAGGCACTGAGGAAAGGCACTGAGGGGAGGCACTGAGGAGAGGCACTGAGGGGAGGCACTAATGGGTGGGCATGCTGGCATGTGCAGGCAGGACTCACTTTTTTCCAGGATTGCAGAGTCTCAGCAGTCATCTTCACATGTGGCAGGCAGAGACATCAAAGATGTGCTGGAGAGCAAGTGGAGCCGGGAGATGGAAGGACATGGTGCCTGCCCTGTCAGGCAGCCCTGGCCTGGGAAACCTCCTCTCTGATGGGCTACATTGATAGCAGGACCCCAGGCAGCCGCCACCGGCCTGACACTCTCCCCCGCCCCCCCCCCACACACACACACACAGGGCTGACCACTTACCCCATTGGTAGTACAGTCCCACGTAACAAGGCTACAGAAAGCCGTTGGGGACGGTGTGTGTGCGGGAGGAGAGACTTAGGGGACAGAGCACTGCACGTACCCCCTGCCCTTGGTACATGTACCCCTCAGGGGTACGCATACCTCGGGTTGAAAAACCCTGAGATAGGGCATACAGGGCATCAGATAGGGCATACAGAGCACCAGATAGGTCATACAGGGCATCAGATAGGGTATACAGAGCACCATATAGGGCATACAGGGCATCAGATAGGGCATACAGGCTACCAGATAGGGCATACAGACCACCTGATAGGGCATACACAGCATCACATAGGGCATACAGAGCATCAGATAGGGCATACAGAGTACCAGATAGGGCATACAGGGCATCAGATAGGGCATACAGAGCACCAGATGGGGCATACCGGGCTCCAGATAGGGCATACAGGGCACCATATAGGGCATACAGGGCATCAGATAGGGCATACAGAGCATCGGATAGGGCATACAGGTCATCAGATAGGGCATACCGAGCACTAGATAGGGCATACAGGGCATCAGATAGGGCATAGAGGGCATCAGATAGGGCATACAGGGCATCAGATAGGTCATACAGAGCACCAGATAGGGCATACAGGGCATCAGATAGGACATGCAGAGCACCGGATAGGGCATGCAGGGCTTCAGATAGGGCATACAGGGCATCGGATAGGGCACACAGGGCATCAGATAGGGCATTCTGAGCACCGGATAGGGCATACAGGGCTTCAGATAGGGCATACAGGGCATCCAATAGGGCATACAGAGCATCAGATAGGCCATACAGGGCATCAGATAGCGCCTACAGAGCATCAAATAGGGCATACAGGGCATCAGATAGGGCCCCCCCGCCCGAAGTCGGGACAAATCCCGCACTTACACCATCTAATAGCAGGTAGACCAGGTGTATGCAGAGATCGGCTTGCGGAGAGCATGCTGAGCAGCTCAGGACTGAAACCCCGTGGAGTGCTGCGCCTGTGTGAGTAATCACATGGCCAGCATGTCTGCCACAGTCCTGCCCCCCGCCCACAGCAGCCAATGACAGAATCATTGGCTCTGATGGCTTAGGGGGCAATCAATACTTGTGATAATATAGTTTACATTGAGGTTAATGAAAGGTTAAATTTATTCATACTGATTGTCAGGAGTTTTTTTACTAGCATATGTACCCCTTGGGTGTGATGGGAGACGAGAGAAAGACAAAGGTAATATTTGCAAACAATATAGGTATTGCAGAGTGATAAACTTATAGAGACCTCCACATAGTGGAGGAGTTTGTGATTGCCCAACGTCTACAATCACTGCATAAAAAATATTAGGACCCATTCACACTTTGGAAAAGTTGTTGGCATGGTCAGGCTCTCATTGTTTTTATTGGGGCTTCCCATCTGCCTGCAGCTAATCCCATGGAACCCTACTAAGTTTCCTATGGGCAATTGAAATTGGTCCCATTCGCAAGTGTTAATGGGGCCTAACAACTACAAGTGCAATAAAAAGCTATAGGATACGGAAGTCCCTATGTGGGTTGGAGCCATCAGCAATGTCTTCTACAGATAAGTTGTGAGATAAACAATACTAATATAAATTAACTAACAGACTAAATGGGAGCATTAATAAATAAACCTAAGTATTCAAAAGCAGGCACAGAGAGATTTCCCTTATGCCCTTGTACTTGGTCCTGAACATTGGGTATGTGTGCATGAATATGCAGAGGCCAACAATTCTAACTAAAGAATCAAAGAAACAAGTATACTTTGAGAAGATGACATCTTTAAATAGGGAGCATCTCAGGTAGGGGGATTTTTAAAATGTTGGTTATGATCTCCTTTTTTTCCTATCGCCTCTGCCAGGCAGGTTGCGTAATGAATAATTCATTATAAAAGTAGAGCTCCTATTGTAACAATAAAGTCACTGTAACAGTTTGGGCTCATACATCCCAATGGATGGAGTGCCACAACTAAGGAATAGAGCAAACTAAACTAGATTGGTAAAAACAAGAGAAGGAATTGTATAGAAGAACTGACTAAAGGAATACTGAATAGTGAAAAAAGACTTTATTGTAATAATATATTTCAAAAACCGAACAACAATGGCCCACCCTACCAGACACTATTAAGAACATGGTTGAAAACTGACAATTGTCATGAAAAAAGGACACAGCAAGATCACCCATAAACATGCTGACAAAATTGGTATTTTAAACAGTATACTTCCTTGTGTAAGTTAAGCTCCAGGAAACAGGGTTGGGTGTTATTTTGTTGCTACTGCACTATTTGTCCCACATGGGGCTTATTGTAGGCTTAGCACAACCTTATCACCTCCAATATCACCGCTAGAGCAGTATAATATGGAACCTGGCTATACTATACAATCATTGGAAGTTGTATTCATTTCTTGGACCGTTAGCTGCAGACCGACAGAGAAACCCTTGGTGGCTAGTGAATGTGACACCGAGGGTGTAATTGGCTCCTGCGGGGCTAGTAACAGTCAGTAACTCCTCTGCTGGAATGCTGAGACATGTAGTTCCACAGAGGTAAAATGTAGTCAACACTTCCGGTTCCGGCGCCGCATGGAGTAGAGGGTCTCCTGCACAGCTCCCGCTCCCGGTCCTGAATCCAGCCTAAAAAACCTGCCCAGACCCCTCAGTCTATCTTCTAAGACTCAAGAAAGCCCAGCAAATACTTCCGACACCTGCATCAAATGGACCGATTCTTAGAAAAAGTCAGCCCGCGAGCACCGCCGGTTACTCCGCAAATCGAGGCCGGGGATGCGGCCTCGCTCCCCGGCGGCACGAACGAAGGCGCTCTTTCTAACGACGGAACGCTCGCTACCGATGGAACGTTCGTTACCGGCATGGAGGTATCAGTGGCCTCTCCTCCCGGCTCCAGGGACACCGACGAGTACAGAAAGATTGCACAGGCTGTGGCAGAAATCCTGGCTCCTACTATAACTGCCACAGTGGAGCAGGCTGTTAACACAGGAATGCTCCTGATCAAAAAGGAGCTGAAAGAGCACGCCTCACGGCTCAATGAGGTTGAGCACAGAATCTCCAACATTGAGGATGAGCTCTACCAGGCACAAGCCGCGGAACAGGCACAAGACAAGACAAATCAGTACGTTCTACAAAAATTGGAGGAATTGGAAAATAGATCCAGGAGGAGCAATTTGAGGTTTGTTGGGGTACCCGAATCCCTCCAACCCTCCGCCATTATGGACTTCTGCGCCAGCCGTATCCCTGAAGCCTTAGGAATACAGAGGCCATGCACGGTAGAAAGAGCCGACCGCATAGGGGTCTTCTCAGCTGAAAACAAGTCCCCACGCACAATTATTGCAAAGTACTTAAACTATGCAGACAAAGTGGACATTTTGAGCAAATACAGACAAGGAAAAGCCTTGCAAATCGACGGAGTCAAAATCTTGATATTCGCCGACTACTCCATAGAAGTCTCCAGAAAGAGAAAATCTTTTCAGCAAATCTGCTCGGCTCTCTACCAGCGTCAGATAAAATTTACTCTAGCATTCCCCGCTATCCTGCGCCTCAAATACACGACAGGAGAACAGCTTTCCTTTCAGGACCCTAAAGAAGCTGAAAAATATCTTCGTTCTCTTCACTCGGATCCTAGGATGAATCCTGCTTCCAAAGCCACCTTGATACCTAGATCATTGGAACAACGGAGCCCCCACAAGGACTCTCCAAAATGCCTCAAACCCTCCGGATCAACTTCTTCAAGTCTCCCCAGTTGACTTACCTACCAGCTCCGTCCTAGATGATCCTAGTCACGGTAAATACTGGACATGTGTCGATTTTTGACAACTTAACTGCCATTTTTTAAATGCCACCCCCTTACCGGGGACCCCCCAGCGGGCCAGGTAGAACCTCGTCCTAGTTGCTGTTTTTTTTTTTTTTTTTTTGTGATGTTGTTTATTCTATGTCTCGATCCCAGTTATTGTCACTTGTTGATATAGTTTGAAGTTTCAACCGGTTACTCTGCTCTGTCTCCAACATGAGTATCACCCCCCTGCCAGCCCCCATCGCCACAATCTTCCCTCCTCCTATTAGCTACCGGCACTCTATTCCACCGGTCTGGGCCTATGGCACTGTCGTATCAGCATGTGACCGCAGATGGGTAGCTGTCCTCTCTGTGATCCCATGTGGAAAAAAGTGAAGTCTCCTTCCCCTAATGAATGTATAATTCCATATCTAAACCTGCTTGCTACTACTGTATTAGCAACCACCTACTCTCTTCTACCCACATCCCCCTGTCACCCCCTGCAACTACTTCATGCACCCTGCGAAACCCACACCCTTACACACTGGATGTATACTCTCACAACGTCCTCTATGGTGATTAACTTCCCGTATATAGCCCTAACTATCCATCACATCCCACCCCACACAAAACCCCCATGAAAATAACATCATGGAATGTTAAGGGACTTAGGTCCCCGATCAAGCAGCTTAAAGTGTTGAGACACCTCAAACGGCTGAAAACTGATATCACCCTATTACAGGAAATGCATTTGCCAAAATCAGATTTTCATAGACTCCAAAAACTTTGGGTAGGCTCGGTACTTGGCTCCGAGGCGGTGGGCCGCAAAGCAGGAGTCATCATCCTAATTCACAAAAACCTTCCCTGCCGAGTCCTCACTACCACAACGGATGATCAAGGCCGCTGTGTCACAGCCCATATTTGCCTAGGAGATAAGGAAATTCTAATAACAAACATTTATGCTCCCAACAATCCTGGGTCCTCTTTCTTTAACCAACTTGCCTCTGACCTTTTGAGGTCACCCCACGCCCCTCATTTGGTGGGGGGTGATTTCAACTCTGTCATGGATCTGAACGCTGACAGATCGCACCCTAAAGGCAGTCCAGCAACCCAGCCTAGACAGAAACACTCTCCTTTAGCTGACACCATGGAATCAATCCATATGACAGACATATGGTGATTGTTCCACCCACTAGAAAGAGAATACACATTTTACTCTAATCCCCACAGGGTATTCACTAGAATAGACTATTTTTTCTGCTCAAATGACCTAATCCCTCTTGCGACTGACTCCACAATTCACGAAATAGCAATTTCGGATCATGCCCCTATCGAAATCACGTTTAATGACTCACTATCCCAGCCAAACCTCCGCCTATGACGCTTCCCCTCGTATCTCCATAACAACACCGATTTCCAGTCTTACCTGGCCACTGCATGGGAGGAATTCTCCTCTACTAACGCCACACACACGGATAATCCCCACCTCTTTTGGGACACAGGGAAAGCCTTTCTAAGAGGGAAAATTATAAGCTATACCACATCCTTCAAGAAAAACTCAATCTCCAAGTTTAAATTGGCAAGCTCCCGCCTAAAGTTGGCACAGAGCGCTTTGTCCTCCTGCGAGTCTCCCTCTAACAAACGTGAGTGGCAGGAGGCTAAAGCTGAATTTGATTCATGGGCAGATGTTATGGAACGGACCAAACGCTCCCAGCTGGAAGCATCCCTATACAGGTTTGGAAATAAATCAGGTAAACTTCTTGCCAGATTAGCCAAAGGTCCCATGACACCCACTCATATTACCTCCTTGCGAGACCCCTCAGGGACGATTAAGAACACTCCTTCAGAAATCAGTCAGATCATGCAAAACTTCTATACATCTCTCTATGCCCCTGAACAGATCGACTATCACCTGGCAAATAGGCTCCTTGATAATCTGACCCTGCCACAAATCACCACATCCCAATTAGAATACCTAAATAGTCCCATCTCCACATCAGAAATCACCGTGGCCATTCGCCAACTCAATCCGAACAAAGCCCCGGGTCCTACAAATCCCTCCAAAAAACCTTAATACCCACCCTGGCCAAAGTTTTCAATAGGATCTGGGAAGGAGGGCCTTATTTGCCTTCAGGCAACCAAGCTATCATAAAGCTTCTCTATAAAAAAGGCAAAGATTCTCTCGAGCCGGGATCATATAGGCCCATATCTATACTTAACTTAGATGTCAAACTCCTCTCTAAAATAGTCGCAAATAGGCTGGCATCTATCTTACCTGACCTGATCCACAGTGTGCAGTCTGGATTTGTGAGAGGGAGAACCGCCTGTATGAATATTCGCAAGGTTCTAATGGTCCTGGAGCACGCAGGGAGCCACCCTGGGGGGGACTATGCCATCATCACCCTGGATGCGGAGAAGGCTGTTGATAATGTTAATTTTGAACGGTTATCCCTGGTGTTGAAAAAGATTAACTTCTCCGGCCAATTTTGTCATCTAATCTCCTCCATGTATGCCTCTCTGGCGGCCAGGTTGGTGGTGGCTGGTCTCCTCTCGGCTGAATTTAAATTACATAAAGGTACCAGACAAGGATGCCCTCTATCCCCTCTTCTTTTCAATCTGGCACTGGAACCCCTATCCAGACTCCTAAATACCTCTGCCCCTCTCCATGGTATTCAAGTAGGAACACAGGAACTGAGATCGGCCCTATTCGCCGACGATGTTCTTATTTTCTCCAGCGAACCCTCGGTAGACATGCACACCATTAAATCAATTTTTGATGACTTTAGGCTATGCTCTGGGCTGAGGATCAATTACAGTAAGAGTTAAATCCTACCCCTGGGCGTATCCCCCCACCCTCCTGGATCAAACACTCACCCTTTTCAGTCGCGAGATCCCACATCACCTATCTAGGGGTAAAAATAGGAAAGACACCATCCTCCATTTATACTCTAAACTACCCTCCTCTATTCCACAAGATCACTACAGAACTGGAGAACTGGATGGATCTGCCTCTCTCGCTCCTGGGGAGGTACCACCTTTACAGAATGGTCGGTTTTGCGCGGTTGCTCTATCCACTACAAACTATCCCTCTCCTCCTAAAGCATAAAGATATCCAAACTCTAAATTCAGCCATATCTAAATTCATATGGAAACGCAAGAAACTGCGCATCGCCATGTCCAAAATGCACCTTCCCAGGAGAGGGGGCGGTATTGGTTTACCAAATATTAGATTATACAATTTAGCATGTTTGTTGAGGGTGGGCCTGGACTGGATTTCCAAGGCATCCCGGTTTTCGAACTTTTCCCTTGAATCCTCGATGGCACACCCCTACTCCCTGGCTGCCTTGCTCCACTCACAGTGGAAACAACTTCCTCCCAGGATCCAACACAACCTGCTATTGAGAGACACATCTATAGCATGGAGGGAAATACGCAAGCTGCTAAAACTACCTTTCATCATTTTGAGATCCCTCCCAATCTAAGGAAATCCTTCCTTTCTTCCAGAACTAGCTCGACACCCCTATTCGCTATGACAAGAAAAGGGGCTAACGCACTTCGCCTCTATATGCGATCTGGACACAGGAAAACCACTGCCCTTCAAAACTGTGGCCCAACAATATTGTCTTCCTCCCTCTCATCTCTTCTACTACTGGCAATGCTCAAATTTTGTCACATCATCCGTCAAAGATGGAGCAACGAGATTCCAACTTTCATTCATGGATGACCTCCTTCTGTCAAATACTTTCAGCATCTCAGATATTTACAAACCCATACTCGCCAGATCAATCCCCACTCTCTCCTCAACCTCCGCTGCCAACTGGAGCAAGGACTTCCATGACCCCGACCTAATGCACAAAATCCTACTTGGCTATAATAAACTTCTGAAACTGGTACCATGCAAACACTGGAGGGAAACACAAATGAAAATCATACATAGAGCGCATGTCCCGTTCCTCAAATCCAAGCACTCTCCACAATCTATATTTTGCCCACACTGCAACCAAGAGAAACCGTCCCTAACACACCAATTTTGGTCCTGCTCAGCCATATCATCTTTTTGGGACAGAATTATAGCTTTCATCCGGGAAATTACTCAGCTACGCATACCCAAAGACCCCCTCCTTCTGATATTTGGCAACTGGGACAAACAACTACTACTGTGGTCAGAAGATAACACCCGTTCTCACAAAGACTGGACTCTCCTCTGCCTTTTCGCGGCTCGCAGGGTCATTCTTAAAAACTGGCTCTCAGCGACCTGCCTAACCTCCTCACAAGTCAAACTAGAACTATCACTACAAATGCATAAGGAAAAAATCTTAACAGGCTTCAACCGCCCTACAGCCAAAGATCGTTTCCTGCTACGTTGGAGCACTTTCTTTATCAATACCCACCCATCCGGGAAACTAGATTCCTTAGACAATTCCTTCACTTACTTCCACCATTAATATCTCAGCCTCCGTACAGAAAAGATCTAGCGAAGCCCACATACCATCTCCAATCTCCTACTCACAACCAGACGAGGAATACCCGTGAATTTGAACACCACAACCCTACCTGAAGCCTATCCAGTGCTCAACACTTCTACATACCTCATATTCTTCCATCATCATCACCTACTTCCGCCATATCAAGAACTTTGCGTTGCAGGTCCCCCTCCCCCCCCCCTTATACTATGTATTTCTATGTTTGAACTAGATTATTCCATACTGGTACAGACCACGTTCCATTCTTCCATCTATTATGATTGCTTGTGCATTGCTATACTCTTAACTTGTGCCATTCCATTTGCTTTTTGTATTAAACTGCTACAACGGGCACTGGGGATCACCCCCCCATGCCGACAATTGTATTGTATTGTGTATTCTGAAAACCCTAATAAATTCTTTTGGAAAAAAAAAAATGTAGTCAAAAGAGGATCCCCAAATTATAGCAGAATAAATCCATGTGAATATTATGTAGCCGCTCCTCTAAGGATTGTTGATGGTTGAAGATTTAAATCAAACTGGGTATATCACACACATATAAAAATATCAGTAGAGATAACCCCAACCATATCACATAGGTCTGCCAACATCCCAATCGGTTAGAGACACAAGGTACTCCCCCAGTACATGTAGCGGGACTTTTAAGGCAGTACAACCAACAAAAATTATGTAAAATTGACACAGTTTATTACACAGTGGACAAGGATTACAAACATGCAAGAATAACATACATGATTAAAAGAAACATAGAGGCATGGACTATTACAATCCAAAATGTGTATATGAAGAGATGTAATTCATGTAGGGATGTGATATCTTCATGGGTGAAGGCCCGACATGTTTCGGGATGAAATACCCTTCTTCAGGGGCCACATATCATACCCATACACATTTTCTGAAAAATATCATATTGTTACAAACTGGAATTACATATAACAGGGTCAGAGTATGGAAACAGATCACGGAAAGCAACTCACCCCACACCAGGAAGTAGGAGTCATGCCACAATGTCCAAGACCACCGCTAGAGAAGAAGAGGCAGGAGGAAGAAAGATTCCCCCGGGGGAGATGGGGCAGCCGGGACACAGGAGCCCCCCGACACCACAAAAGGAGCACCGTAATGTGCCACAAGGACCCCCTGCAACCGGCGATGCCGGAAAAGCAGGAGAGACCCCTCTGTGGACGGACACCGCAGAGCCTAGGAAGGGAACAAAAACCCCTAGTGAGAAACAGGCCATGTGCTGATAACCAAAATGAAAAACAAAACATCAAATGGAAAATGAAGGGGAAGGGGGAAATGGTCCACTGTCCCCAACATAAATAAAAGACAGGAACTACCTTGACCCAAACACACTGTTAGGGTAAAGTTAGGGCATATAACAAGATATGCCACAAGATGGACCCCCATTAGTATAAGGGCAGTGGTCCTCATATGGAAATAACATGTTAATGCATCCCTCAAACAAAGTCCCATTAGTTATGACTACCATCCAAGGATAGCCAAAAGGGGCACAAGAGTGCTCACTAAAATTACTCAGAGCATAAATGGATAGTTAAAAATTAATTTTAAGGATTTTACCTTCAAGTAGGTATGCACTGGCGTGTCCAGATACCCTTCAGAGGCGGTGGCTGCCATGGTAGTCGCCACCCCCTCATTTAAAAGCAGTGAAAGGGCGCCAAACGCCCGATCACGTGACATTACCGCGCTTGGTGATGACGCAATGGCGTTGGCGCCCCCGCAGCGGCGTCACGGCGCACCGTCACCACATCAGCCAGTGAATGTGCACAGGGCCGTCAATCAAACAAGACGCCAAAGCAGGAGTCAAAAAAATTGAGGGCAACGACAGGGGACGGGAAACGCACACAACACACAGAGGGCAGTCAACACCTAATGCCAATCAATCACCCAGGGCCCACCTCAACCCCATGGCAGAGTGCAGCCAACTACATAAGGGTCCCAGAACGGGTCCCCTGAGGCCCCTCTGCACGGCGCCACCCCGGCACGAAAAATGGGAGGGCGTCATGCAGAAGGGTCCCACCGACGCAGACAGGGGGACCTGGATGGAACCAGTCCCCCTGAAATGAACCCAGCCCTCAGCCCGTGAAGAGTATGGGGGCCTGGGTGCACCGGGCAGCACAAACAGAGTCCCCTCTACCGCCCGGACCAGGGACCGGGTGGGTGTGTGGGTGAACGGCGCCCCCAGGACCCGGCATCCCATGTCCCCGGGGAAAAGGAAAGAAGGGGAACAGAATAGAAGGAAGTAAAAGAAAGAGTATAGATGGTGGTAGTGGAAATGGGGCCAGTCGACCCACTCCATATATATTATATTAGTACAGCCATAGCATATAAAAAGGCATGGGCAACAAATCACAATACACTTTACATCAGTCTCAAATAGTACATTTGGCACATTACAATATCATAGATTATATATTATTTTTATCCCAACCGCCTGAGACAAAACCTTCTAAAAAGGGTCTGAAGCTAAGGTGTTCATTAATGCCAGGGGGAAGTGTGGCCTGGAGGGCCGCTATCCAACGGGATTCCCGCTGCAGCAGCACCTTGTCCCAATCCCCCCCCTGGCACTAGGGTGCACCCGATCGAGAATAAGAATAAGAATAAGAAAGGAAAATTTTGGACACCGGCCCTGATGATGTTGACAGACATGGCGGCCCAAAGGGGCCTCGGGGTTTGCTGTTCTCAAGTTGGCAATATGTCTTAGGGCTCGTTTGGAAAAAGGTTGTATAGTTTTACCAACGTAGAATCCCCCACACTGGCATACCAAAAGGTATACCACATATGGGGTCACACAGTTGGCAAAGTGTAATGGCCTGTAGGGGGTGCCATTAGGCAGAATAACCGAACTGGAAACATTCATATATCTGCACACAGAGCATCCCCCACAGGTATAAGTACCCTTCCTTTTGCAAGGGTCTCCACGAAAGGGACCTTTAAACTCATTACTAGAGTTGAGCGAACTTCTAGAAGTCCGGGTTCTGCTGGTTCTGCAGAACTTCGGGACAAAGTCCGGGTCCGGGTCCGGACAGAACCCGAACTTTGTCCCGAACCCCGAACCCCATTGAAATCAATGGAGACCCGGACTTTTAGGTACAAAAAGTGTTGTAAAATAGTCCTGGAAGGTCCTAGAGGTCTGCAAAAGGAAGGAAATGTGGGTAAGGGTGGGACAAGTGACCTACAAAGAAATGGGGACAGGAAAATAACTTTAAATATTTTTAAAAAAATAAAAACTTAAAAAATGCAAAAATGGAGATCATCTTCAAAATGGGTCTGAAAAGTATAAATTAACATTAGAGGCCATAGAACTGTTCTAAAATCATCTTCAAACTGTGTCAAAAAAGTATAAATAAGTCGGGAGTACCCATATCACTGTTCTGCAAAATGTGTGTATCACTTTAAACGTCTTCTCTACAAGTGACTAAAGGCCAAACTAAATTTCACTATGTGTGTAAAACGTCTTGTCACTATACCCATGAGGGCTGAATAAATAT
>BLSH010370082.1:767706-787179 GCA_018402905.1 Glandirana rugosa | reverse complement strand
AAGAATTTTGCTAGTATTTTGAGTTTTAAGTGAGTCCGTAACGTTTTTATGAAATTTAAATCTCTCCCTAGTCAGAGTGAGGTCAGACACTCTCCGGGTCTTTAGTCACCTTTCCTCTGTCACCCCCATTAAATGATATCACTAGTCCGCGTGTAAACCCCTTGACACGCGATAAATTACCGTATTTTGCCGTTTGTCGTCATTTATCGTGTGTTTACCTTAAGTGTTATCACCCGTCGACGTTTATTGAGGTTTTGAGTTTAAATGATATCGAGGGTCCAGTGTCTATTGCGGGTTTAGGAATGAGATGAGTCCAGATGAGACTAGGGAATTTAACCGCTCACAGTGCGCGTTATCGCAGCCGCCGTCGTATGACGGCGATTTGCGATAACGAACCACCTTGTCGCCGTCAACCTGCGGTTGGCGGTCGGCAAGTGGTTAAACAATACACCACATATTTTAGTACAATTTAAGGGATCAGAGTAGACCTGAGTAGAGTAAGGATTTGGGCGTTATCTGTGACCTGGGAGCTATAGTAAATTTGAGTTTTGGAGTTATTTGCAGCTGCCCACTATTGTGAATTCCATTTGTGTGCTATTTACTGCTGTTTGCCGTTTTATGCCATTAAATAGCGCACAGTTCCCCAAATGTGCGCCTGATCACTATAGTAAATTACCCCCACTGTCTCCTTTCCACTGATTTCTGGGCCTCTCACAGACTGGAGTGAGACTGATCCCTCTCTAAATTTAAAGTATTTTTGCAATGCCTGAGTGAATTTTGAGTTTTATGATCGTTTTAAGAAGCTTTATACACTATGAAAAAAACTGAAGAAAAAGTCCACACGAGGCATGATCGTTTGATTTATGTATAGTGTGCACACAACTTTCCAAACAAAAATTTTCCAAAGGGACACACTACCAAATTATTCTATATATGTATATGAACAGAATGAACAATTTTCATTTAATTTGGACTGTTTTTGTACAGTTTTCATATGAGAAAAATCAGATAGAAAGACTGCGTATGATCAGAAACAATAAACAACGAAAAAAAACCTTTGTCGTACGTGAATTTCCGTACATTATTTTCATCCTCGGTTCCGACTTGCTGTGAAACATTGAGAAAAACTGGACAATCGTTCACCCGATTTTCTTATAGTGTGTACCTACCTTTAGATTGTAGAAAGGTTGTTTTGGGGGGAAGTTCTGTCTTGTAATAATAGATGGTTGATGAACATAGATAAAAGTATTTTAAAATCACCTCAAGTAACCAAATAGGTGTGGTCACACTTAACTATTTTGGTGAATATTTTTTGTTAGAACTGTGTTTGCCTCATTTTAGGGATATACTATATACTGTATGTTACAAATGGTGAAATTGTATTATTCAATTTGCCACTCAACAGCACACATCTGTCCTATTTGGCAAAGGACAGGGTTCTATACAGAATGCCCACTACTGCCTATTTGGTTCCAGCAGAGGATGCATAGACTCTTGCAAAATATTTGTGAATTGATTTGAAAGATCCTTTGTAGGCAAAATGCATCCCCTGTAGAAACAGTATATTAGCATAAATTGTCTTAAAAGGTAAAATTTGTTTGGCATTAGAGTTTACATAATTGATGTTGGGAGAGAGAATTTTGCATTTACCATGTATAGCCATGGAGTTTAAGTATAGAAGTGGTGTTAACATATTTGAAAATTCAATTTAAACAGGGCCTTCCTTGAAGTATCTGTTGAAGTGGGACCTTCAACAGTGCACTAATGAAGTGAACTTCGGAGCCAAGGTGTTAATTAGTTGTGCCAGGCAGCTGGAGGAATGGAGAGGCACAGTGCATGTTTCTGAGGATTTTCTCAACTTTAGTGAAAAAGTTGTAAGTCCTGGGGTCTCAGACTTACTAAGATCATGCATGGCTTTATGTTGTCATTTGGATACTGTGGCGGTCTCTGTATGCTTATTTTGTTATAGAGTGGTAGAGGAAGATGTGTAGTCAAGAAGGTCCCTAAAGGCAGGGTGCACAGTTATGTTGTCTTTCTGAGGGTTGTCTGAGGTCAAATATTTTGAGGTCTTCTTGAGATAAGGGTATTCGTTTGTTCTGTTGCTAGAGTTTTAAAAAATACTTATGAATGCAGGTACAGTATCTCAAATGTGAGTACACCCCTAACATTTTTGTAAATATGTTATTATATCTTTTCATGTGACAACACTCAAGAAATGACACTTTGCTATAATGTAAAGTAGTGAGTGCACAGCTTGTATAACAGTGTAAATTTGCTGTCCCCTCAAAATAACACAACACACAACCATTAATGTCAAAACCGCTGGAGTGAGTACACCCCTAAGTGAAAATGTTCAAATTGGGCCCAATGTGTCAATAATTTGTGTGGCCACCATTATTTTCCAGCACTGCCTTAACCATCTTGGGCATGGAGTTCACAAGAGCTTCACAGGTTGCCACTGGAGTCATCTTCCACTCCTCCATGATTACATCACAGAGATGGTGGATGTTAGAGACCTTGCACTCCTCCACCTTCCATCTGAGGATACCCCACAGATGCTCAATAGGTCTAGGTCTGGATACATGTTTGGCCAGTCCATCACTTTTACCCTCAGCTTCTTTAGCAAGGCAGAGGTCATCTTGGAGGTGTGTTTGGGGTCAATATCATGTTGGAATTCTGCCCTGTGGCCCAGTCTCTGAAGGGAGGGGATAATGCTCTGCTTCAGTATGTTACAGTACATGTTGGCATTCATGGTTCCCTCAATGAACTGTAGCTCCCCCATGCTGGCAGCACTAATGCAGCTCCAGACCATGACAATCCCACCACCATGATTGACTGCCAGCAAGACACACTTGTCTTTGTCCTCCTCACCTGGTTGCCGCTACACACGCTTGACACCTTCTGAACCAAATACGTTTATCTTGGTCTCTTCCGACCACAGCACATGGTTCCAATAATCCATGTCCTTAGTCTGCTTGTCTTCAGCAAACTATTTGCTGGCTTTTTTGTGCATCATCTTTAGAAGAGGCTTCCTTCTGGGGTGACAGCCACGCAGACCAATTTTATGTAGTGTGCGGCGTATGGTCTGAGAACTGACAGGCTGACCCTCACCCCTTCAACCTCTGCAGCAATGCTGGCAGCACTCATACAGTACATCTATTTCCCAAAGACAACCTCTGGATATCACACTGAGCATGTGCACTTAACTGCTTTAGTCAACCATGGCGAGGCCTGTTCTGAGTGAAATCTGTCATATTAATTAAATAATAATACATTCTTTTTTTCAGATTGTCAGAGATTTCTTTGTCACGAGGTGCCATGTTGAACTTCCAGTGACCAGTATGAGAAAGTGAGAACGATAACACCAAATTGAACACACCTGCTCCCCATTTACACTTGAGACCTTGTAACACTAACGAGTCACATGACACAGAGGATGGAAAATGGCTAATTGGGCCCAATTTTGACATTTTCACTTAGGGGTGTGCTCAGTTTTGTTGCCAGCAGTTTAGACACTAATGGCTGTGTGTTGAGTTATTTTGAGGGGACAGCAAATTTACACTGTTATACAAGCTGCACACTCACGAGTTTACATTGTAGCAAAGTGTAATTTCTTTAGTGTTGTCACATGAAAAGATATGACAACATTTTTATGAAAATGTGAGGGGTGTACTCACTTTTGTGAGATACAGTATATGTTCACATGAGCTAGATTTCTTCATGCTTTATTTGTGGAGTAAGGTCAGTGAACCTGCTCTTGGTGATGAGAATTTTCTGCTAAAATGTAACTTCTTGTCCTAACTTTGGCAGTTGGGCCCAACCTGTAAGGCTTTCATTTCTGAGCAGCTATTTTCCCTGAGTTCCTGTCCAAGTCTTTCTTGGCTGGAATATGTTTTATGCATTCTCACTAAGATGCATGATTTTTATTGTCTACATCAAAAGATGAATTCAAATTAATATTAGAAGGGGTTTGTTATTGGTAGAGAATTCTTTAATATAGTGGGACTTATTGTAGGAGTTGGCATGGTAAAGGTTTTCATATTGTGCTACTTCTTAGCAAAGATTTATATGCTAGTAAGCACAACAGATGGAGAGTACTTAGATGATAAAAGCTATCTGTCCTCGATATGTGGGCTAGATTGGGGTATTCTGTAAAACTAGAATTACTTGACATTAATGCATGTTGCTGCTGCTGAGGTGCAGTTTTAGCTGTGCTGGTGAAAAGGCTAAGAGCTGTAAAATAGCAGGTCAAGAACAGAGCTGTGGCCAATTGCTGCTGCTCATAGTACCATCAAACCGCAATCTTTTTGAAAAAAGAACACTATAATTCCTAGCATCCCCCATACCTATTATGTTTCACAAAATAACATATATTGTTTAATTTACATTCAGTTGAACTATTTCCAGAAAATTTTAAAAAAGAACTGATTACAGTGCAATTAAAGTATATAGCCCAAATAAATAATTTTGCAAGACCTCTACTGCTACAGCAGGAGATTATCCACTTGACCTCCAGAATGTTTTACTCCCTTCATGACCAGAGCATTTTTGCTATTCAGCACTGTGCTACTTTAACTGGCAATTGGTCTTGCAACACTGTACGCAAATGAAATTTATGTAATTTTTTTCACATACATAGAGTGTTTTTTTGTTGGTATTTGATCACCAGTGAGTTTTTATTTTTTTATATTTAAATGGAGAAACTGTTGCAAATTTTGAAAAGAAACTATATTTCATATTGTTATTAAACATATCCAATAAAAAAATAAAAAAAATCGAATTTCTTCTAAAATTTAGGCCAAAATGTATTCTGCTACATTTAAAAAAAAATCCCAGTAAGTGTATATTAATTGGTTTGGGTGAAAGTTATAGCATCTACAAACTATGGTATATACTGTAAATTTACACAGCTATAGACACTATTCTGCAATGGAGGTGATCAGTGACAAAAAGTGGGACTATGAGAGTGTGGCAAGCAATCCGGCACTAACAGACCAGGGAGGTACACTAAGTGACTGACCGATATTGATGTTGCTAGTGATGCTAACACAGTAAACAGATAAAATATTGTACACTGTCACTGTACTAATGACACTGGCTGGGAAGGGGTTAACATCTAGGGACAATCAAGGGGTTAACTGTGTGCCTAACAAGTGTAATGTGTGTAATATGTGCTGCGTTTACTTACAGATCTGGCTGTTTTTTTGGCTTTCAAAGCATGGAGAAGAAACAGCAGGATCACTGCTCGTGTCATCTGTGTAAACACAGGACTCTGTTCTGTGATTGGCTGCAGCCAATCAGCAGGTCCATGGCCAAAATCACTGGCTGGGAACCTGCTGACAAAATCACACTGAAGCCAGTAACAGTAAGTGTCAGCAGGGGGAGCGCGTATGTGCACCCTCAACCCAAAGAAAGTTGGAAGATGTACATGTACGTCATCCAGCCTGGCTGTGCCTCCCACTCGCAGTAAATGTACTAAAGGCAGGCAGCAATCAGTTGAAGTGTCACTTAACTGTACCTAAACACCTTACACTGAAAATGCTATTTAATTAATGTTTTACTATTCAATGCAAATTCACCCATCCATCCATGTCTCTATGCATTATTTTGTTGATAAATAACTTTGAAAAACACCCCCTAGAATTTGTAGTCACTGTTATTTTAAGTAAGGACAGACAATTCATGTAACATTTACTTCCATGAATCCATTTGCTCTAAGCTCAAGCATACAGATAGGAGGGTGTACTGCTTTACTTAAAAAATCCTTCCTCCCCTCCTCCAGATAAAAGAATATTAGACAATGACCATAAAGAATCTTGGGATGTATGGCATCATTTTGGCCTAGGACAAAAAGCAGGAAGCTACTGAAAAAAATGAAAAATAAAAAAAGTGTTAAAAAAGAAGATATACAATAATAAAATTCCTATCTATTTACCAATGCTAACAACATAAGGATTAATAATAGGTAATGTTGATTGAGTGTAGTTCTGCTTTAGGCAGGTTTCATGCGGCCATTCCATCAGCGGGCTCCGTTTAGCTCAGTGGGGATCGCTCCGCTGATCTCCATTGAGCCGAAGAATGACGGATCCGTCTCCGCTCTCTGTGCAGAAACGGATCCGTCAGAGCCTCCGCTCTCCCCTATGGCAAATCGTATGACAACGGCTGCACGGGTGGTCCATTCAGGTCCACCTGAAAAAACTGACAGCCGGTCCTAAACGGAACGTCCGTGTGAAAGGGGCCTAAAGGATCAGAAAATATGAAAGTTTGTTGGTTAGTACAAGGTGCATTAGGAGAAGAGTGGTATTGGTGCATTGGTGTCAAGAGAAGCGTGAAGGAACAAGTTAAAAAAAGAAAGGGATGGATTGTGTGTATGGTTTCAGTAGAAATGCTATTGCTTTTCTTTCAAGACACTAAGGGGTTGATTTACTAAAACTGGAGAGTGCAGAATCTGGTGCAGTTCTGCATAGTAACCGCAAGTATCAGCTTCCATTTTTTTTGTTGAAGCGTAATTGAACAAACTGAAGTTAGAAACTGATTGGCTACCATGCACAGCTGCACCAGATTTTGCACTCTCCAGTTTTAGTAAGTCAACCCCAAAGTAATAGGTGAGCAGAATAAAGCGTATCTCAACATACTTTCACACTGTTGAACACTTGGGGGTCTTTTTATATTTTTTCACACAAGAATCACACAATTTTCACCAATAATTCACACATTTTTTCTATGTCCAATTAGAAAGGTGCTTTAATCTTGAGTGAAAGCTGTGTGAATCTTGTGAGACAACATTTATAAATAGGCATTTTGATGTTTACAGAACAGCAGAATACTGACAAGGCATTTTGCAGCAGCGTGTACTAGTGTGTCTTTCATCATCTTTCTATCATAGCTGCTTCTGCTTACTAGAACACCTTGGCTGTCACATAGTTTCTACCTGGAACCTACACACATTAATCTTCTATAACTTAACACAGTGGCAAGTAACCATGGAATGCACTGTCAGGCCCATAACTAGTCACAAAAATATACACAGACCCACACGCAATTCAGATGTGGTTCTGTGCCCTTACTCAGCTATTTAAATTATTAATGCTCCCTGATCAACTTTTTATTTTTTTATTATCTTTACATTTTTCATCAAAATTTTACTGACCTAGATGCTTCTCAAAATAATGTTTCCCAAGTTTTACTGTTACCATTCAACCTTTCAACCAACATTAGCACACTTCTCACACAATTTCCTTGAAAAAAATAGCACATGTAGCTGATCGAAGTGGAAAAATCATGCTTAAAACTCTATTGTTTTAGTTAACTTTCAATATTAAAAAGTCAGATGTAACCTATCTATTCACTTAACCACACTGTCCACATCTTGTATTACTTCTTAACATCAAACATTAAAGTCACAAGATTTCCTTTGGGTAGCCGGCATTCCATGAAATTATCTTTCAATTATACGTGCCTTCAGAAAGTTTAACCACTTCAGCCCCGGAAGAATTTCCCACTTTAGGACCAGAGCACTTTTTGCGATTCGGCGCTGCATCGCTTTAACTGACAATTGCGCGGTCGTGCGACGTTGTACCAAAACAAAATTTGCATCCTTTTTTTCCCACAAATAGAGCTTTCTTTTGGTGGTATTTGATCGCCTCTGTGTCATTTCTGATCGCCGCTATAAACAAAAGAAGAGCGACCATTTTGCAAAAAAACCCAAATTTCTTACTTTTTGCTAAAATTCAAATCCAAAAAAAAAAATATATAAAAACATTTTTTTTCACAGTTTTTGGCCGATTTATATAATTCCTCATATTTGCGATAAAAAAATGGCAGTCGGCGTTTATTGATTGGTTTGCGCAAAAGTGGCAGCGTTTACGGATGGTGAGAATTCATTTCTGGGGTTTTCATTTATTTTTTTTTGTTACTAGTAATGGCGGCGATCTGCGATTTTTAGTGGTAATGCGATATTGGGGGGGACATGTCGGAACATTTTGACACTTTTTTGGGACCAATGACATTTATTCAGCGATCAGAAATTTAAATGTCCACTGATTACTGTATAAATGTCATTGGCAGTGAAGGGGTTAACCTGCAGGGGGAGAGCTAGGGGATAACTGTGTTCCCTGGGTGTGTTCTTACTGTGGGGGGGGGTTGGGCTAACATGGGCATGAGAGATCTAACTGATCCCAGTGACAGGGATCAGTAGATCTCTCATGCCCCACTGACAGAGCGGGGAACCGCCGTGTTTACATCGGCGGTTCCCCTTTCTTTCCCTGTAGCCGCTCATCGCGGCTCGCCGGCGGACATCAGGTCCGCCCGAGCCGCGGGCACACTCCCCAGGAGGCCACCACGCCCCCTGGTGGCCAAATGCGAATCGCCGCTTATTTGCGGCGATTCGCGCAGGGCTCCCCGACTGCCGCCGTGAAAAGACGGCGCGCGGTGGGGAACCTGTTAAACAGTCCTTTGGATTTCATTATTCTTCATTTATTTGCTTCTCACCCACCAACAACCCTCACCTCCAGCCGCTTCCTTCTCCCTAATATTGCACCTAGTATTCTCCTAACTCCTATATTGCAGTTCAGCAGCAAATTAACCTTTATCATCTTTATTATATGATGTATAGCAGGGTAAAAATAATAATCATAATAATAAAAAATAATAATAATAATAATACCAATGTCCTCTTAGATCAGACAAAAGGAGGAAAGGTGAGAGTGCAGAAGACAGTAAAGCATTTATATGACAGTTTGAAAAAGCAGGATTAATTTCTGCTGGTTCTTTGTTCTGAAACCACCACAGAAGTGCTCTGGCATCAGGATTGTCATCAGTTAAAATGAAAGATGTCCTACTGATGTTGGCTTATGTAACATGGAATTGGCATGTCAATCGCTGTAAGTATTTTTTTTCCCCATTCTTAAACTATTTCCCTAATGCCTACCTGTATTATTAAAGTCCAACTGAATTTGAATACATTCCAGGTGCATCAAAACAAAAGGTGTTCAAGGTCTTACAGCACATTTTTTTTAAGAAAGAAGCTTCAGCCAGATAAGAAAAGCTGTTTTCTTCACCAGAATGATGTGGAAAAGGACCGTTGTTCACTGTGTGAATGCATTACCCTCTATGTAGAAGTTTAACTTGCCCCTCACTAGGGAAGGCCTATAGCTCCACAACAAACTAAGTACATGCTCCTCTGACTCACCAAGGGGTGTTTTGGAACTATGCAAATAGACCACTGCTTCCACACAGAGAGAAATTATATTTCTTTGCAGCATGCTGACAGGCACACATTTTTCTATTTAGGATATGGCTGCTTTCTAAAGAAAACAAGCTGCAAGACTTCAGACATCTTTTTTTTAACTCGCCTGCAATATGTTTAACTAAATTAAAACTGAACGTTTCATTGGGCTTTAAAAAATTGATAAAGAGGAAATAAATGGAAAAAATAAAAAAAATTGTGAACAGGTGAGCCTTTTTGACAGAAGAGAAAAGCAATGAATGAAAGTGATTGTACAGTCTTTTAAAAAAAATAACAAACATGTTATATTTACCTCCTCTGTGCAGTTAATTTTGCACAGAGCAGCATGAATCCTCCTCTTCCTGGGTCCCTCTTTGCTGCTCCTGGCCCCTCCCTTCTATTGAGTTGCCGCACAGCCAGCAGCTTTCTATGGGGGTACGCCCCCTCTCTACCCTGATTGGCTGACTGACTTTGATTGACAGCCGCAGGAGTCAATGGTGCCACTGCTGTGTCTCAGGCAATCAGGAGGAGTGTCCTGGATGGCTTAGACATCACTGGAGAGAAATGGGGCTCAGGTAAGTAATTAGGGTGGTGCTGGGGAGGCTGCTACACACCAAAGGTGTTTTATCTTATTGCATAGAATGCATTAAGATAAAAAATCTTTTGTTCTTACAACTCTTTGACGTAAATTTACCTGACTGTTCACATTTCTCTGTGAACTGTACACTGAGCTGCACGTGTGCAGCTCAGTTTATATTCCTGCACACTGTTCCAGGATTACTGCAGGCTTGTGCATGTGTGAGAGTCAGGTTGAAGTTACAGAAAAAAAACAGAAGCAGACTTAACCTAATATTTAAAAAATGGTTTCACACAAGCTTGTGCCCATGCTTGTCATGTGTTATTAAAAGAGGAGCAATGCTTAGAGCTCAGAATAGGTAAAACACAAATGTTTAGATCAGGAACATCCTCTTCTCATCATGATTCTTGAGTGAACAAACCAGTGCATTCCAAAAAAGATCAGAAGTAACCTTTATCTGCCGTTCCTCTCTTACTAAATGAGGAGACTATACGGTCGTAGAATACCTGCTTTTCTCTTTAGCACAGAGAAATCAATATAGGTCAATTCTTAGTTCACCTGTACAGGCTTTTTTAGTTTACTTTGTTCACATAAAAATCTAGCCGCTATTCCCTAGTAAAAGGTTTAATTACGCCTTGAGATTCATTCTTGTATGAAGGGCTTGTGATCTGAGGGCATGAGTCAAAAAGCTCCATGTTCCAAACCTTGACCCATTATTTTGCAGAGAATGGTGGCAGGGAGGTGAATAGGAATACCGTATGGGAATGCCACAAAGCAGTAGTTAGGGGGGCCCTTATAATGTGGGGATCCAAAATAAAGAAAGAAAGACAGGTCAATTTTAATAGGGTCTTGACAGAATTACAAAGGACAGAGTTGCAACACGAACAGACCGCAGACTCAACAACACTCGCATGCCTCACCGAGCTGCACGCAATATTCTCCAAATTGCTAGATAGACGCATAAATAAAGGACTGCACTGCGTGTCACATAATTATTACGAACATGGCAACAAATGTGGCAGAATGTTGGCAAGGGCACTGCGCAAATGCTGCATAGCCATGCACGTCCACAAACTACGTTTGCCCAATGGAGATACGACCCAGCGTACAACAAAAATTGCATCGCTTTTCCGAGACTATTACGCGTCACTATATGATCTTCACGCTGACGCCACACGTGCAGAGGTGGCAAGGAGACGAGATCGCATAACGACCTACCTTTCAAGCGCAGGATACCACACGTTAACACCTGAACAACAAGCGGACTTAGAGCTTTCCATTGCACCCTTAGAATTACTAGCTATGATACGGTCTCTCCCAGCTCAGAAGGGCCCGGGACCTGACGGCCTGACAAAAGCTTATTACGTGCAATTTTATAAACAGCTCCAACCTCACATCTGCACCTTTTTTAACAGCCTGGCTATGGATGGAAACTTCCATCCAGAGGTTATGTTGGCCCATATATCAGTCCTTCCGAAAGAAGGCAAAGATCATACGCTCCCTCAGAATTACCGTCCTATATCCTTACTGAATACAGATCTAAAAATATTTGGTAAGATAATAGCAAATCAACTTCAGCACCCACTTACAGATATTGTTCACCCTGATCAAACAGGCTTTATAGTTAGTACAGAGGCACAAGATAACTCCAACAGGGCTTTGCATGCGATAGAATGCCACCGTATCTGATTCTCTCCACGGACGCCGAAAAGGCGTTCGATCGCGTGGATTGGGATTTCCTCAGAGCAATCCTGGTAAAAATGGGATTAGGCCTGCATATGTTGAGGTGGATAATGGCGCTCTACACATCCCTGAAGGCACAGGTAAAGGTTAACGGAGGGTTATCGTCAGCATTCCCCATTCAGAACAGCATGAGGCAGGGGGGCCCTCTGTCTCCCCTGATGTTTGCTCTGGTTCTGGAACCATTGCTCAGGAGAATAAGGGCGAGTCAGAGTGGGACACACAGAGCATAAACTGTCTGCATATGTAGACAACATTTTGTTCCATGTAGTAGACCCCACAGTCTCATTGCCAAACCTGATTGAGGAACTGACTTCCTATAGCCAGGTATCTAACTTTCAAATAAATTACTCCAAATTGGAAATTCTGCCCATAACTATACCTCTGAACTTAGATGCAGCCTTACAAGGTGCTTTCCCATTTACATGGGCGTCTTCATCCCTAAAATATTTAGGCATTCAACTAACGAGTAAATTAGCTAACCTGTACCCCACTAATAACGTTCCTATGCTTGGGCAAATCAACCAAGACTTGTGATCATGGGATAGAGACACATTCACTTGGATGGGCCGCACAAATATCCTCAAGACGGTGATCCTGCCACGCATACTATTTCTATTGCAGATGTTGCCTATCCCATTGCCGATTTGCTTCTTCAAGGAGCTGCGCAGTATGTTCATTGGGTTTGTGGGGAGAAACAAAAGACCTAGGATAGCTATGGTGATACTGCAGAGATCCAAGAGAATGGGGGGACTGGGTATACCCAATATTTTTCAATATTATAGAGCTATAGCAATGCAGAGGATTCTTAACTGGAGGTTTCACACAACAGCCAAGTTGTGGGTACAAATGGAAAAGGTTATGGCCGGCAAGAACCTATCATATACTTCATGGGTACCGAAAATGACAGAGGCCTCTCCGACTGGTTGTCTCCCTTAACAACTCATGCCTTAAAGACGTGGAATAAATTGAACACAACCTTTGCACTAGCACCCTCTACCTCACCACTGGCACCAGTATGTGGCTCCCCCTGGTTCCCCTCGGGTGAGCAACTCTCTGCCATGGGATCCTGGGTGGCATATGGTACCCACAGCTTGGCGCGTTTTGTGCGGGGACACACTATGCTGCCTCTATCAACTCTTAGAGAACAATACAGGCATTTTCCATTTGATTTTTGGAGAAATCATCAACTATCAGACTTCTTAACCTCTAGACATCATGAGTCGCCGGTCAGGTCCACTCTTACGGAGTTTGAAGGCCTCTGGGCAGAACAGCCCCCCCGCCTCACATGATTTCAATATTGTATAAGCTCCGTGAGGTGGCTAGGCCTCATAAAGAACCTTACTTTATAAAAGAATGGGGGAGGGACCTTCAGTGCGAGTTTACGAAAGAGCAGCTTGAGCACCTCTACCATCTGACGCATGCTGGTTCGGTGGAGTCCAAGGCGCAAGAAAACAGTTACAAACTCTTAACCCATTGGTACAGAGTGCCAGCAGTACTAACTAAGCTTTACCCTTCTGCGTCGGGACTCTGCTGGAGGGGCTATGGGATGGAGGGGACACTCCTGCATATTTGGTGGGGGTGGGTGCCCCTTGCTGCAGCCTTTTTGGCAAACTGTCAGGAGGCATGTGTCGGATGGTCTTGGGGTGCACTTACCTGACTCCCCTAAACACTTCTTACTACACCTCCCAACTACCTCTATGACTAAATACAAGAGGAGTGCTCTCCCCCACCTTCTCAACGCTGCCAAATACCTTCTACCGATGTACTGGAAAAGCAACCGAATTCCGACTGAGTCGGAGTGGATAGGGAAGGTGGGGAAGATTATGGCGGCGGAGTAGTTGGTGGCCACCTGCAGAGGTACCCTAAAACACTTCAATGTCACGTGGGCGCTCTGGCAAGACGGCATAACTAACTAGTCCCCGGTAGCCTCCAGCCTGGACCTGGCTCTGTTGGCCTTGGCTGACCCTCAGTTTGCACATAAAGCTGGAATAAATATAGGTGCCGCAGCAGACACACAGTCTGGAGCTGGTGCTGGGGGGGTTGCAGACCTCATGTGACAGACGTTGTTTAAAACATTTGGCAATATATGTTTGTTATTACAGGAAGAACCTGATCTTGACGTTTTCTAACTATATGGCCCAGTTTTCACTGTGCACTTTTAGACATAGGGATGATGGGCAAGGAGACTAGTTGAGCAATACCCGCTGTCCTAGGAGGGCTCACCTGGGCCCACAGGGACTGATAGACCAGGGCTCGGTGATCCCCACGGGGATATGTTAACAAAAGCACTACCAATGTCCGGATCCCGTGAATAGGTCTATCTGTCTATGCAACGCAGGGCTACCCCACCCTGATCCCTACCCCTCCCTCTCTTCCCCATTTATATTGAAATTAAGCATTTTGTATTGTTTCTTGAACATTTTCTATACAATTATTATTTGTACTGAAAATTCTTTAAATAAAGATTACATAAAAAAAAAGCACCATGTTCCAAAGCTTGTCAAATTGACAAGGTAATGCTTAATGGCACCATGAACTTTCAAATGTCCTGCATGCAGGAATTTTGATGTGCTTTCAAAAAATGCACTAAAATCATCCAGTATAATAGAAGTCTATAAGAAACCACAGGTAACCTGCATGAAAGCCACGGGTACACTGCACTGCACTGCACCTATGATGCAAAAAAACACACCTCATCAATGTGAAAGAGCGCTTACTCTAATATAGGCTGTGTGTACAGGGCAACAAATGAAACCATGCATCTACATGATCACTGAACATCTACATGAAGGTGAAAAATAAGAAGGATTATAATGCCTTCAATGCTGGAAAGACCATGGTTGGCTGCTCTCATACAAAGGCTTTATCGGCATAATGTTTTTTTTCTCCTGATCCCTCTTATCTGATCTGATTTTATTCTTAAGTTTTGAAAAGAATGGGGAAAGATTAGCAAGGTTTAGGCCTCATGCACACAGGACATTAAAAAAACATTGTAAAAACCTCAATAGCTTTGTAGTGCGTTTTTCAGCTTTTTCCAGCATCTTGCACTAGTGTTTTTAAGCAGTAGCATTTTTTTTTCAATGGACCAAAAACATCAAAAAATGTTGGTGAGCTGCATGTTTGCGCAGTGGCATTTTTAAACTTTTTTTTTCTTTTTTTCCTCAATGGATATAAAATGCCCAAAAACGTTGGTGAATGGTGTTTTTCCATGTTTTTGAGCTTTTGAACGTTTTTCCAGCTGAAAAACGTATTTTAGAACCCACTAGTCTTGGGTTTTTTTTACAGCTCAAAAACGCCCCAGCTAAAAACAGTTGATAACAGCCTATGTGTGCATGAACACATAGGATAACACGATGGGGAGTTTATTGAATGTAGGAAAAAAATGTCTGAAGCTAAAAACAGCAGCTGTAAAAACATCCAAAAACATCCTGTGTGCATGAGGCCTTACTGCTGTCAGAAGCTCTGATCCCTTCACTTCCTATCTGATAAAAAGTTTACCCCGCTTCTTAAAGTGAGGGGAAATCTCTCTAACAGCAACACAGAGAGAAGTAAAAATAACCTAAATAGGGGAAGGCTGGAAACTCTGTCAGTTTTTAATTGGCATCCCTAATGGAGGCCCAAATGGCAGTAAAACCCAACGGTGCTCTTAATTTATCCCAATTCTACCCAAAACTAAAAAAAAGGTTTGGGTATAGATGAACTTTATTTTTTCACCTTACATTTCTAGCATACTCTATCATATTTGAAGGGGTTATAAAGTCGGAAGGTTTTGTGTCTTAATGCATTCCATGCATTAAGATACAAAGCCTTCGGTATGCAGCAGCCCCCCTCGCCCCCCCCCCAATACTTACCTGAAGTCCCTCTAGCTCCAGCAATGTCAGCCATCCGGGACTTCCCTCCTCATAGGCTGAGACTGCACTCGGTGCCATTGGCTCCCACTGCTGTCAATCAAAGTCAGTCAGCCAATGAAAATAGAAAGGGGTGGAGCCGGGCCACAGCTCTGTGTCTGAATGGACACAGGGAGCTGTGACTCAGCTAGGGTGTCCCCACAGCAAGCTGCTTGCTGTGGGGGCACCCAACAGCAGGGAGAGGCCAGGAGAGGCGAAGAGGGATCCAAGAAGAGGAGGATCTGGGCTGCTCTGTGCAAATCCACTGCAACAGAGGAGGTAAGTATAACATGTTTGTTATCTTTAATATAAAAAAAGAGATTTTATAATCACTTTAAGTTAAATAAAAGCCCAACTAGCAGATCTTTTCTATGTACCGTAGGTCCTTTTAAAAGCAATTTAATTTGTAGAATGTTGCTAATTTTAAAATCATATACAATACCACGGAAGACCACACCAGTGAATATATTTTGCTCTAGATGTAAAGACAATTTTAAAGATATCTGTAGTTTCAATAAAAGATTATTTATAAAGGGAACAAACAATACATGAATAAATATACCACAGAATTTTTAGCATGGATCACATGGCAAGGACAATATTCCTACAAAGTTGCTACTTATGTAAGCAGCTTTAAGAATGAACAGCTAATGAAATATTAATACTTGGAATATATGCTTAAGATTTTCCATTTTATTATGTGATCACAAGGCCAAAAATATAATTATTATCTTCCCTGAAAGCAAATTACAATGTGTCCAGAAGATGTGTCTGCTTAATTACATGCAAATACGTGATCTTGTGTTGCCCTCATGCTGTCACAAATATGTCTGCATGCTACAGTTTATTTATTTTAAGCTACATTGAAATAAAATGTGCTGCTTATACTAAATCCTTACTGTGTTTTTTCCAAACATATTTGCAGGCTATATGCCTTGATTGTTATTGTTTAAAACAAACACATTAATCTCTGAGACTGAAGGCTCAGGGGCAGAACATTATTTAAAGCCTAAACAGATGTTCATTGGGAATGTCCATTTTTGATCAGTGGATTCTGTTAAAAGGATTTGTAGTTCTTTCGGTGTATAAACTTTTTCCCCCTGTTACAGTGGTCTCAAATGCTTTGTATTTATTAAAAAATTGTCTCTCATACCTCTACATTCAGAATTCAATGGTATAGTTGTGAAGACTGAAAATAGTATTAATCTACAATAAATTATGATAGCATAGATTAACAGGTAATTACAATAACTTAACATTATGTTTCTAGCTTATTTGGATTTGAATACTAGATTTGTACTATTGTTGAACAAGATAGTTCTATTTACACCAGTTCTCTGATGGTGCTATTTCATTAAAGCCCAACTCTAGGATTTTTTTAACCACTTCAGCCCCGGATGGATTTCCAGCTTTAGGACCAGAGCACTTTTTTCAATTTGGCACTGCACCGCTTTAACTGGTAATTGCGCAGTCATGCAATGCAGTACCCAAACGGAATTTGCGTCCTTTTTTCCCCATAAATAGAGCTTTCTTTTGGTGGTATTTGTTCACTGCTGCGCTTTTTATTTTTTGCGATATAAACATATAAAGAACTATAATTTTGAAAAAAAATTATATTTTCAACTTTATGTTATTACAAAAATACAATAAACTACATTTTAGTCATAAATTTTGCCAAAATGCATTTAACCACATGTCTGAAGTAAAAGTCAATTAGCGTATATTTATTGGTTTGCGCAAAATTTATAGCGTCTACAAACTAGGGTACATTTTCTGGAATTTCCACAGCTTTTATTTTATGACTGCCTATCTCACTTCCTAAGGTGCTAAAACGGAGGGGCAGTACAAAACCCCCAATGACCCCATTTTGGAAAGTAAACACCCCAAGGAATTTACTGAGAGGCATGTTGAGCCCATCAAATATTTTAGTTTTTCTCATAAGTGATTGAAAGATTACCAAAAAACAAATTGCACAAAGTTGTTACTGAAATTATATATTGCTCACACATGCCATGGGTATATGTGGAATTACACCCCAAAATACATTCTGCTGCTTCTCCTGAGTACAGGGATACCCCATGTGTGAGTCTTTTCGGGAGCCTATTCATGTAGGGGACCCCGAAAACCAATCACCGTCTTCAGGATTTCTAAGGGCAAAAATGTATGCCTTCACCCCACACTACCTATCTCAGTTGTGGAGGCCATGAAATGCCCAGATAGCAAAAAAAAAAAAACCCCAAATGACCCCATTTTGGAAAGTAGACACCCCAAGCTCTCTTCTGAGAGGCATGTTGAGTCTATGGAATATTTTTTTTTTTTGTCATAAGTGATTGAAAAATGACAAAAAAAAAAAATGACACAAAGCTGTTACTGAAATGATATATTGCTCACACATGCCATGGGTATATGTGGAATTACACCCCAAAATACATTCTGCTGCTTCTCCTGAGTACAGGGATACCCCTGAGTCTCTTTGGGAGCCTAACGGCGTACGGGACCCCAAAAATCAATCACTGCCTTCAGGATTTCTAAGGGCAGAAATGTATGCCTCATCCCATACTAACTATCTCAGTTTTGGAGGCCAAGAAATGCCCAGATAGCACAACCCCCCCCCCCCACAAATGACCCCATTTTGGAAAGTAGACACTATAGACATTATATTTTGCCACAAGTTTTGGGGAAATTACATTTTTTTTTCACAAAGTTGTCACTAAATGATATGATGCTTGAACATGCCATGGGTATATGTGAAATTACACCCCAAAACACATTCTGCTGCTTCTTCTGAATACTGGGATACCACATATGTGAGACTTTCTGGCAGTCTAGCTGTGTACGGGACCCCAAAAAACCAATCACCGCCTTCAGGCTTTCTTAATGCATAAAAAGCTGATTTTACTCCTCACTCCCTATCACAGTTTCGGAGGCCATGGAATGCCCAGATAGCACAACCCCCCTCCCCCCAAATGACCCCATTTTGGAAAGTAGACACTCCAAGCTGAGAAGTATTTTGAGTATTTTGCAGATCTCATATTTTGTCACAAAGTTTTGAAATTTGAAAAAAGTAAAAAAAAAAAAACTGTTTATTTCTTCTTTTTCCAAAACAAATGAGAGCTGCAAAATACACACCATGCCTCTTAGCAAATACCTTGGGGTGTCTACTTTCCAAAATGGGGTAATTTGGCGGGGCGAGGTACTGAGGAGTAGTGTTGAGCTAACCCAGACTGTAAAGTTCGGGTCCATTTCGGACTTTGGGGTGTCCGTGCCCCGAACCCAAACCCGGACATTTGAAAAAAGTCTGGGTTCGGGTTCGGTATTCAGGTTTTCTTTGCGCCTTTTCTATAGCTCCAGGGCAGCCAATCAACAAGCGTTTTACTCGTTTGCCCTTAGAAGCCATCGCAGCCATGCCTACTAATGGCATGGCTGTGATTGGCCAGTGCATCATGTGACCCAGATTATTTTTGGCGCCTGTTGAATAGCTGCAGGGCAGCCAATCAACAAGCGTTTCACTTGTTTGCCCTTAGAAGCCATCACAGCCATGCCTACTAATGGCATGGCTGTGATTGGCCAGTGCATCATGTGACCCAGCCTCTATATGAGCTGGAGTCACGTATGCCGCGTGTCACATCGTCTCAGGCTAGTGTAGGGAGAGCATGCTGCCGGCGCTGTGAGGGATAGATTACCGATCTAATATGATCTCATTCTGCATTACAGACAGATTCAAGGCCGTGCTGTGAGGAAAAAGCTTAGCGTTCTAAAACCATCTGACAATGGACTAGGTAGAGTTTACTAGTGCTGTGAGGGATAGATTACCGATCTAATATGATCTCATCCTGCATTACAGACAGGTTCCTGGCGGTGCTATGAGGGGAAAGCTTAGCATTCTAAAACCATCTGATACTGGAAATCTTGTTATTCGACAGGGAGTGTCGTGATCATTTGACATGGATCAGGTCATAGTCTACCAAAATCTTACGATTCGAAAGGGGAGTATCGTGGCGGTCCTTGGACAGACATTACGTCCTACTCTAGTATAATCT
>BLSH010370082.1:756663-767546 GCA_018402905.1 Glandirana rugosa | reverse complement strand
AAATCTTGTTATTAGACAGGGAGCGTCGTGGTCGTCCTTGGAGAGGGATATCGTGATCCTCTACTAAAATCTTGTTATTAGACAGGGAGTGTCGTGGTCGTCCTTGGAAAGGGATATCGTGATCCTCCTAAAATCATCTCCTAGTGCTATAGGGAGAGGTTCCTGCTGGTGCTGTGAGGGACAGATTATTGTTCTAAAATCATCTCCTAGTGCTATAGGGAAAGGTTCCTGCTGGTGCCGTGTGGGTCAGATTATTGTTCTAAAAGCATCTCCTAGTGCTATAGGGAGAGGTTCCTGCTGGTGCTGTGAGGGACAGATTATTGTTCTAAAATCTTCTCCTAGTGCTACAGGGAGAGGTTCCTGCTGGTGCTGTGAGGGACAGATTATTGTTCTAAAATCATCTCCTAGTGCTATAGGGAGAGGTTCCTGCTGGTGCTGTGAGAGACAGATTATTGTTCTTAAATCATATCCTAGTGCTATAGGGAGAGGTTCCTGCTGCTCCTGTGAGGGACAGATTATTGTTCTAAAAGCATCTCCTAGTGTTATAGGGAGAGGTTCCTGTTTGTGCTGTGAGGGACAGATTAATGTTCTAAAATCATCTCCTAGTGCTTATAGGGAGAGGTTCCTGCTGGTGCTGTGAGGGAGAGATTATTGTTATAAAACCATCTCCTAGCGCTATAGGGAGAGGTTCCTGCTGGTGTTGTGAGGGACAGATTATTATTCTAAAATCATCTCCTAGTGCTACAGGGAGAGGTTCCTGCTGCTCCTGTGAGGGACAGATTACTGTTCTAAAACCATCTCCTAGTGCTATAGGGAGAGGTTCCTGTTTGTGCTGTGAGGGACAGATTATTGTTCTAAAATCATCTCCTAGTGCTATAGGGAGAGGTTCTTGCTGGTGCTGTGAGGGACAGATTATTGTTCTAAAACCATCTCCTAGCGCTATAGGGAGAGGTTCCTGCTGCTGTCAGGGACAGATTATTGTTCTAAAATCATCTCCTAATCTCCTAATGCTATAGGGAGAGGTTCCTGCTGGTGCTGTGAGGGACAGATTATTGTTCTAAAATCATCTCCTATTGCTATAGGGAGAGCTTCCTGCTGGTGTTGTGAGGGACAGATTATTGTTCTAAAATCATCTCCTAGTGCTATTATAGGGAGAGGTTCCTGCTGGTGCTGTGAGGGACAGATTATTGTTCTAAAATCTTCTAGTGCTATAGGGAGAGGTTCCTGCTGGTGCTGTGAGGGACAGATTAGTGTTCTAAAACCATCTCCTAGTGCTATAGGGAGAGGTTCCTGCTGGTGCAGTGAGGGACAGATTATTGTTATAAAATCATCTCCTAGTGCTATAGGGAGAGGTTCCTGCTGGTGCTGTGAGGGGCAAATTATTGCTCTAAAATCATCTCCTAATACTATAGTGAGAGGTTCCTGCTGGTGCTGTGAGGGACAGATTATTGTTCTAAAATCATCTCCTAGTGCTATAGGGAGAGGTTCCTGCTGCTGCTGTGAGGGACAGATTATTATTCTAAAATCATCTAATACTGCTAGAGGGAGAGTTTCCTGTTGCTCCTGTGAGGGACAGTGTTAGGAAAAGGAACAATTTCTGCTTGATCCTGGCATTTCCGCGGTGGTGCGCACATTTGTGCGCGTTCGCGCATTCCCGTGCCCGTTCGCGCGCTCCCGCACGCCTGTGCGTGCCCGCGAGCCCGCGCGCGTGCACGCGCACACGCCGGAAACTGCGCCAAACGGGCCTATTTAAACCTGGAGACTCTGGAGACAAGTGCTGCTCGTTCTACAGCGTTCCCGACCTGTGAGCCTCAGCCTCCGATACCTGTTCCTGTGTTGTTCTGCCTCCTGTTTGACCCGGCTTGTCCCGACCTGCTGTCTGCTGCCTGCACTGACCCCGGCTATCCACGACCATCCGATTGTCTGCTCCCTTGTACCTCTGCTGCCCGCCCATTTAATGAACCTTGCTTGGACTTCAACTACTCTTTTGCCTGATCCTTTGTACCTTCCTGCCTGCCCGTTGCCGACCCAGCCTGAACGACCATCCTTCTACCTGCATGCCTCCTGGAGCTTGGCTACATCAACGGTGACCCTCCAGCCCTCGTGCCATCCCGCACTCTTGGGCCTCTGTCCCCACTACCAGGGGTCCTTGAATCGGGTGCGCAAGAGTGGTTGTTCCCTGCACAAGACAGACTCCACCATCAGGTACGTGACAGAAATGAGCAGCCATGACTGAGTCTCCGCAGGGAACCCGCTCCGCCATGGATGACTTGTGTGCACATCTTGCCGGTCTGACCCAAGCCGTCAAGAATCTCCAAGAAGGATACACCCGGCTGGAAAGCAGGTGCAGGAACTTTCCACCACTCCGGCCTCTGGTGCTTCTGCGGCCCGTACCATTGTGGCCCTGCCCTCGGAACCCAAGGTCCCGTTGCCAGACAAGTTCTCTGGGGATCGGCGCAAGTTCCGGGTCTTCCGAAGTGCATGCGATCTATACCTCGGATTGCAGACACGCACGTTTTCTCTGGAAAGCACGAAGGTCGGATTCATCATCTCACTTTTGCAGGGTGAACCCCAGGCCTGGGCTCTCAGATTATGGGAGCAAAACGCTCCTGAAGTGGCTTCCGCTGCAGTCTTCTTCCAGGCCATGGCGCAGCTGTACGAAGACCCCCACTTAGCTGCCACCGCAGAAGCTGCTCTGCACACCCTCCAGCAGGGACGTCGCCCAGTGGAGGACTATGCCGCTGAATTCCGGCGCTGGAGCTCGGATACAGCCTGGGGCAGCGCGGCTCTCCTATTCCAGTTCCGCATGGGACTCTTGGAACCTCTGAAGGATGAGCTGGCGTGAGTGGGGATCCCTAAGACCCTGGAGGAGCTGATGACCTTGGCCATCTCTATAGATCGGCGCCTCAGAGAGCGCCGCGCCGAAAGGTCTTCCGGACAGTTGCGCCCCACCTGGATGCTTCCTCGGGTTCCCGGCTACCCGACACCACCGACACCGCCTTCTTTCCACCCGACTTCCTCCTCCTCCTCTCCACAGGACACTTCTGAACCCATGCAGATCGGATTGCTCCGGCCTTCTCTCAGTACCGAGGAAAGACAGCAGCGGTTCCAATTGAACCTCTGTCTCTACTGTGGTGAACCTGGCCACATGGTCAGGACATGCCCCGCGAAGCGCGGTAAGTGCTTGATCACAGGCTATAAGGACCTGTCTAAATGTCCCAGCTCTCCTGCTCATCTTACCATCTCTCTCTCTTTACAGCTTCCCGGAGAGAGTATTACGGTTCCAGCAATCCTTGACTCGGGGGCATGCAGTTGTTTTATTGATCAAGATTTTGTTGCACTGCACCACATTCCCCTCCAACTCAAGACACATAAGCTAGTGATCCGTTTGGCCGATGGGTCGCCCATTAAATCCGGGACTGTTACCCACAAAACGGTCCCTCTCCTCTCCTGCACCTTGGATGGTCACCAAGAACGCCTACGGCTAGATGCCATCACATCTCCTCTCTGCCCCATCATCCTGGGACTACCCTGGTTCCAGGCCCATAACCCCAGCATTGACTGGACCACTGGAGTCGTCCAATTCCAGTCACCCTATTGTCATCAGCACTGCCTGAGTCCCCGAGCTGGAACTGGTCCCGCACTTCTCAGCCTGGATTCTGAACCTGAACCCGAAGTCCGGACCCTTCTCCCCCAGGCCTATCACCCATTTCTGGACGTTTTTAGTAAGAAAGGGGCAGATAAGCTGCCGCCACATAGGCCTTATAACTGCCCCATAGAGCTACTACCCAGAGCAGAAGTGCCGTTCGGGAGGATCTACCCCCTCTCCGAGCCTGAACTGGTAGCTCTCAAGTCCTACCTGGACGAAAATATAAAGAAAGGATTCATCCGGCCATCTACCTCACCGGCCGGAGCTGGTATTTTCTTCGTAGAAAAAAAGGACCACACACTCCGGCCATGTATTGACTACAGGGAGCTCAACCGGGTGACTATTAAAAATCGTTACCCCCTACCTTTGGTCCCGGAACTTTTCCAGTGGCTAGGGGCGGCAACCATCTTTACAAAACTGGATCTTCGAGGGGCATATAATCTCATTCGTATCAGGGAAGGAGACGAATGGAAAACAGCATTCCGTACCCGTTTCGGGCACTACGAATACTTGGTGATGCCCTTCAGTCTATGCAATGCCCCGGCTACTTTCCAACACTTCGTCAATGACGTGTTCCGGGACTTTCTGGATCTTTTTGTAATTGTCTATTTGGACGATATTTTGATTTTTTCCACTTCCTTGGAAGAACACTGCAGGTATGTCACCAAGGTTCTTGGGCGTCTTCAGCAGCACGGCTTATACGCCAAGGCGGAAAAGTGTTCTTTTGAGCAACCCAGCATGCACTTTCTGGGGTTAATCATCTCCACCACGGGCATTCACATGGATCCTCGAAAGGTCTCGACTATCCTAGAATGGCCCGCACCAGCAGACAGGATGGGGGTTCAAAGGTTTGTGGGCTTTGCAAACTTTTATCGTAAGTTCATCAAGGGATTCTCCGCTATTGTGGAGCCCATCACACGACTGACTCATCAAAACACCCGATACCATTGGTCAACGGAGGCTCAGGCCGCTTTTCAGAAGCTCAAGTCCCTGTTAACTCCGCACCCATTCTGAAACACCCGGACCCAGCTCCACCGTATGTCCTTGAAGTGGACGCCTCGGAAACAGCGGTAGGGGCTATTTTGTCTCAACGCCAGGGTCCCAAAGCCCTGCTTCATCCAGTAGCTTTTTTTTCCAGGAAATTAACCGCACCGGAACGGAATTACTATGTGGGAGATAGGGAACTACTGGCGATCAAGTTGGCTCTCGAGGAGTGGCGATACTTGCTGGAAGGTGCTTCTCATCCGATCCTCATCTTCACGGATCACAAGAACCTGGAGTACCTCCGAACAGCAAAGAGGCTGAGGCCTCGACAAGCCCGTTGGGCCCTGTTCTTCTCCAGGTTCAACTTCCATCTGACCTTTCGCCCAGGTTCTAAAAACAGCAAGCCCGATGCCCTTTCGCGGATGTTCACAGAGCCAGGCAATACCACCCCACCTGACACCATCCTCCCGGCACGGAACTTTCTCCTATCCGATGAAGACCTACTCTCTCAGATCCGTCGGGTGCTGGCCAGCGCCACGGACAACAAGGATACCCGACTTACTATCAGAGATGGGCTGTGGTGGTTTGGGCGAAAGATGTTTGTTCCAGCAAACCTACGTCTCAGAATTTTGGGTCGGTGTCATGACCATAAATTGGCCGGACATTTCGTTGCCCGGAAGACCGCTGAGCTCCTCTCACGGTCGTTCTGGTGGCCGAACATTTCAGAAGACTGTAGGAAATATGTTGGGGCCTGTCCTGTCTGCGCCAGGAATAAAACCGATAAGGCCAAAGCCTGGGGTCTTCTAAACCCCCTTCCCATACCTGAACGCCCGTGGTCGCAGCTGGCGATGGATTTCATCGTAGAACTTCCCCGTCTGAGGGCTTTTCCACCATCTTTGTAGTGGTTGATCGCATGACCAAGATTGCGCACTTTATCCCCATGAAAGGAACCCCCTCTGCGGCCGAAACGGCCAACACATTTATTAAAGAAATCATCCAACTCCATGGTGTACCCAACAACATAGTATCTGACCGGGGAGTCCAATTTACTTCCAAGTTTTGGAGAGCATTATGTGCAGGATTGGAGATAGAGCTATCTTTTTCCTCCGCCTATCATCCGCAGACAAATGGCCAGACTGAGAGGACAAATCAGACTCTTGAACAATATCTGAGATGCTTTTCATCTTTCTCTCAGGATGATTGGGTTGCACTGTGCCGGTGGCCGAGTTTGCTTACAATAACACCATTCACTCGGCCACCCAGCAGTCCCCATTTTGGGCCAACTACGGGTTTCACCCCACCTTTTTACCCGATTTAAACCCGGAAGGTACCGTCCCAGCAGCTCAGGACATCTCTAGCTTCCTCCAGAAAAATTGCAAACTCTTGCAGGAGACTCTTGCTAAATCTCGGGAAGTGAACAAGGAGGCCTACGATAAGAGAAGGCGGGGGGAATTGGAACTCCAACCAGGCGACCGTGTCTGGCTATCTACCAAAAATTTAAAATTGGCTTTCCTCTCCAAAAAGTTGGGCCCAAGATTTCTGGGACCATTCCCAGTTAAGAGGAAGATAAACCGGGTGGCTTTTGAGCTGGACCTGCCTTCTTCTCTGCGGATCCACCCGGTTTTCCATGCATCGCTGCTGAAGCCCATGGTTCTGGACACTTTCTCAGGTCGGAAGATGGGTCCTCCAGACCCCGTCCTAGTTAACGGAGAGGAGGAGTTCGAGGTGGAAGCCATCTTGAATTGTCGCCGGAGAGCTGGGGGAACCCAGTATCTGATTAAGTGGAAGGGGTTCGGCCAAGAGGAGAACTCCTGGGAACCTGAAGAAAACATCCACGCCCCCGGACTTATCCAGGCTTTCAAGAGAAATTGCCAGAGTGGTGATACCCAGTAAGGCATCCGGAGGCTGCCCCTTGGGGGGGGGCAATGTTAGGAAAAGGAACAATTTCTGCTTGATCCTGGCATTTCCACGGTGGTGCGTTCGCGCATACCCGTGCGCGTTCGCGCGCTCCCATGCGCACCCCCCCCCACGTGCCTGTGCGCGCCAGAAACGGCGCCAAATGGGCCTATTTAAACCTGGAGACTCTGGAGACAAGTGCTGCTCGTTCTACAGCATTCCCGACCTGTGAGCCTCAGCCTCCGATACCTGTTCCTGTGTTGTTCTGCCTCCTGTTTTACCCGGCTTGTCCCGACCTGCTGTCTGCTGCCTGCACCGACCCCGGCTATCCACAACCATCCGATTGTCTGCTCCCTTGTACCTCTGCTGCCCGCCCCTTTAACGAACCTTGCTTGGACTTCAACTACTCTTTTGCCTGATCCTTTGTACCTTCCTGCCTGCCCATTGCCGACCCAGCCTGAACGACCATCCTTCTACCTGCACGCCTCCTGGAGTTTCGCTACATCATCGGTGACCCTCCAGCCCTCGTGCCATCCCGCACTCTTGGGTCTCTGTCCCCACTACCAGGGGTCCTTGAATCGGGTGCGCAAGAGCGGTTGTTCCCTGCACAAGACAGACTCCACCATCAGGTACGTGACAGACAGAGTATTGTTCTAAAATCATCTAATACTGCTAGAGGGAGAGTTTCCTGTTGCTCCTGTGAGGGACAGATTATTGTTCTAAAATCATCTCCTAGTACTATAGGGAGAGGTTCTTGCTGGTGCTTTGAGGGACAGATTATTGTTCTAAAATAATCTCCTAGTACTATAGGGAGAGGTTCCTGCTGGTGCTGTGAGGGACAGATTATTGTTCTAAAACCATCTCCTAATCTCCTAATGCTATAGGGAGAGGTTCCTGCTGGTGCTGTGAGGGACAGATTATTGTTCTAAAATCATCTCCTATTGCTATAGGGAGAGCTTCCTGCTGGTGCTGTGAGGGACAGATTATTGTTCTAAAATCATCTCCTAGTGCTATTATAGGGAGATGTTCCTGCTGGTGCTGTGAGGGACATATTATTGTTCTAAAATCTTCTAGTGCTATAGGGAGAGGTTCCTGCTGGTGCTGTGAGGGACAGATTATTGTTCTAAAATCATCTCCTAGTACTATGGGGAGAGGTTCCTGCTGGTGCATTGAGGGACAGATTATTGTTCTAAAATCATCTCCTAGTGCTATAGGGAGAGGTTCCTGCTGGTGCTGTGAGGGACAGATTATTGTTCTAAAATCATCTCCTAGTGCTATAGGGAGAGGATCCTGCTGGTGCCGTGTGGGACAGATTATTGTTTTAAAATCATCTCCTAGTGCTATAGGGAGAGGTTCCTGCTGTTCCTGTGAGGGACAGATTAACCATCTCCTAGTGCTACAGGAGAAGTTCCTGCTGGTGCTGTGAGGGACAGATTATTGTTCTAAAATCATCTCCTAATGCTATAGGGAGAGGTTCGTGCTGGTGCTGTGAGAGACAGATTATTGTTCTAAAATCATATCCTAGTGCTATAGGGAGAGATTCCTGTTGCTCCTGTGAGGGACAGATTATTGTTCTAAAAGCATGTCCTAGTGCTATAGGGAGAGGTTCCTGTTTGTGCTGTGAGGGACAGATTATTGTTCTAAAATCATCTCCTAGTGCTATAGGGAGAGGTTCCTGCTGCTGTGAGGTACAGATTATTGTTCTAAAATCATCTCCTAATATCCTAATGCTATAGGGTGAGGTTCCTGCTGGTGTTTTGAGGGACAGATTATTGTTCTAAAATCATCTCCTATTGCTATAGGGAGAGGTTCCTGCTGGTGCTGTGAGGGACAGATTATTGTTCTAAAATCATCTCCTAGTGCTATTATAGGGAGAGGTTCTTGCTGCTGCTGTGAGGGGCAGATTATTGTTCTAAAATCATCTAATACTGCTAGAGGGAGAGTTTCCTGTTGCTCCTGTGAGGGACAGATTATTGTTCTAAAATCATCTAATACTGCTAGAGGGAGAGTTTCCTGTTGCTCCTGTGAGGGACAGATTATTGTTCTAAAATCATCTCCTAGTACTATAGGGAGAGGTTCTTGCTGGTGCATTGAGGGACAGATTATTGTTCTAAAATAATCTCCTAGTACTATAGGGAGAGGTTCCTGCTGGTGCTGTGAGGGACAGATTATTGTTCTAAAACCATCTCCTAGAGCTATAGGGAGAGGTTCCTGCTGCTGTGAGGGACAGATTATTATTCTAAAATCATCTCCTAATCTCCTAATGCTATAGGGAGAGGTTCCTGCTGGTGCTGTGAGGGACAGATTATTGTTCTAAAATCATCTCCTATTGCTATAGGGAGAGCTTCCTGCTGGTGCTGTGAGGGACAGATTATTGTTCTAAAATCATCTCCTAGTGCTATTATAGGGAGCGGTTCCTGCTGGTGCTGTGAGGGACAGATTATTGTTCTAAAATCTTCTAGTGCTATAGGGAGAGGTTCCTGCTGGTGCTGTGAGGGACAGATTATTGTTCTAAAATCATCTCCTAGTACTATAGGGAGAGGTTCCTGCTGGTGCATTGAGGGACAGATTATTGTTCTAAAAAAATCTCCTAGTGCTATAGGGAGAGGTTCCTGCTGGTGCTGCGAGGGACAGATTAGTGTTCTAAAATCATCTCCTAGTGCTATAGGGAGAGGTTCCTGCTGGTGCTGCGAGGGACAGATTATTGTTCTAAAATCATCTCCTAATGCTATAGGGAGAGGTTCGTGCTGGTGCTGTGAGAGACAGATTATTGTTCTAAAATCATATCCTAGTGCTATAGGGAGAGATTCCTGTTGCTCCTGTGAGGGACAGATTATTGTTCTAAAAGCATCTCCTAGTGCTATAGGGAGAGGTTCCTGTTTGTGCTGTGAGGGACAGATTATTGTTCTAAAATCATCTCCTAGCGCTATAGGGAGAGGTTCCTGCTGCTGTGAGGTACAGATTATTGTTCTAAAATCATCTCCTAATCTCCTAATGCTATAGGGTGAGGTTCCTGCTGGTGCTTTGAGGGACAGATTATTGTTCTAAAATCATCTCCTATTGCTATAGGGAGAGGTTCCTGCTGGTGCTGTGAGGGACAGATTATTGTTCTAAAATCATCTCCTAGTGCTATTATAGGGAGAGGTTCCTGCTGCTGCTGTGAGGGGCAGATTATTGTTCTAAAATCATCTAATACTGCTAGAGGGAGAGTTTCCTGTTGCTCCTGTGAGGGACAGATTATTGTTCTAAAATCATCTAATACTGCTAGAGGGAGAGTTTCCTGTTGCTCCTGTGAGGGACAGATTATTGTTCTAAAATCATCTCATACTGCTAGAGGGAGAGGTTCCTGCTGGTGCTGTGAGGGATAGATTATTATTCTAAAATCATCTCCTAGTGCTATAGGGAGAGGTTCCTGCTGGTGCTGTGAGGGATAGATTATTATTCTAAAATCATCTCCTAGTGCTATAGGGAGAGGTTCCTGCTGGTGCTGTGAGGGACAGATTATTATTCTAAAATCTTCTCATACTGGTGTAGGGAGAGGTTCCTGCTGCTGGTGTGAGCGGTGCATTTCTTGCATAAAAATAAAAAGTGCGTCTACATTGCTGTTTTCCAAAGAAAAAAAAATAAGAATAATTTATTATTCTTTTTTTATTAATAAATAGTGCTACATAGTACATTTGCATCCAGAATGAGGAGAGCATCAAATAAGGGACGTGGTCGTGGTGCTGCTGGTGTTGGTGGTGTTGGTGAAGTTCCTGTTGCAAGGAGGGGACGTGGTCAATTTGTGCCAGCTACATGCACAAGTGAAACACCTTCCTTAGGTGTGAGCAGCCGACAGAACCTTCAACGTTATATGGTAGGCCCGAATGCCGCTCAACGAATGGTGAGGCCAGAACAAGTACAGGTGGCTGAAGAATGGGTGGCTGATAGAGTTGAGCGAACCCGGATTGTAAAGTTCGGGTCCGTACCGAACTTTGGGGTGTCTGGGACCCGGACCCGGACTTTTCAAAAAAAGTCCGGGTTCGGGTCCGGGGTTCTGGTAATTTTAATGAAAAATCTTAAAAATGCTGTAAAAAAGCCCAGGAAGGTCCTAGAGGTCTGCAAAAGGAAGGAAAATGGGGGTAAGGGTGGGACAAGTGCCCTACAAAGAAATGGGGACAGGGAAATAACTTTAAATATTTAAAAAAAAAAAAAAAACATAAAAAATGCAAAAATGGAGATCATCTTCAAAATGGGTCTGAAAAGTATTAATTAACATTAGAGTCCATAGAACTGTTCTAAAATCATCTTCAAACTGTGTCAAAAAAGTATAAATAAGCCCGGAGTACCCATATCACTGTTCTGCAAAATGTGT
>BLSH010370082.1:703506-729982 GCA_018402905.1 Glandirana rugosa | reverse complement strand
ACCGACGGGACTCGGACGTCGATTCACACTAACCTACGTCACCGGTCCACGCCCAGTGACACCGTCGCCTGTACTGAGGGCGAGGGTGTCTCTGGGACGGGCCACTGGCGCCAATAACACAGGTTGGGGCACTTTTGCAGCCATAACACAAGTGGGGGTAAATTGCAGCCAGTATCACAGGTGGGGGCACTTATGCAGCCAGTGACACAGGTGGGGGCACTTATGCAGCCAGTATCACAGGTGGGGTACATTGCAGAGACCCCCGCCCGAGATCAGGACAAGTCCCGCACTTACCCCATCCAATGCAAGCAGGATTGTTGTGAGTCTGCAGAGATCGGCATGCGGAGAAGCGAGCTGTCTATCATCGTCGGTCGGTCACCGGGCAGGGTCTCTGTGGGAGCGGGAGTCATGTCCGCTGCCACAGTGACCCGCACCTGGCCACTGCATCCAATCACACTTAGCTGCAGGCTCAGGGCAGCCAATCAGGCTATGTGTGTGCGCCTGTTCAGCGCACACACATAGCCTTTAATGGCTGACTAGGTGACAGCCATGGAGCTGAAAAAAAAAAAAGAAAGTCAATGTACTGGTGCCTCCTGCAGGGGGGCCGGGCTGACTTTTTTTTTTCTTTTTAGCCGTGGGGAGGCGGCACCCAAACGCTCCTCATACACCAGCAGCCACTGGTCCTGTGATGCTGAGCTGTGTACTCCTGACACAATATGTGGAATACAGGGGACGGAGTGGTTGGGTTATATAAGGGGTGGGGCTTATTAGAAGTAGGAGGGGTCAACAAGGAAGGGTGGGGCCTGACACCCCCCATCCTAAAACTTCACCAGCCGTCACTGAAAGTCAGTAGGAAAAGGTTCCTGCTAGCCCTGAGAAAACAAAGTAATCTACCTCCTACTGCTGTTCCCCCACTGCCCAGGCTATTACCCCATGCAGTATATGCTCCATTGTGAACACCAGATGGGTTGTGTCTTCAATCTCCACCTCATCATAGCTCACCATTAAGTTTGCCTCCTGGTGAGAAAAACATTTTGTCCTAATCCTATTAAATGCTGAAATATGTACAAAATCACGGTATGTTCCCTTTAATTGACAAATGCATTGAAAAAACATAATAGTCTCAGTATTATTACATGGTGAGATACATTACTTCAGTGTTTTTCAACTCCAGTCCTCAAGGCACACCAACAGGTCATGTTTTCAGATGAAACAGCTGTGGTAATTACTAAGGCAGTGAAACTGATCAAATCACCTGTGCAAACTCATGGAAATCCTGAAAACATGACCTGTTGGTGTGCCTTGAGGACTGGAGTTGAAAAACACTGCATTACTTGACAAGAGCATTTTAACCCCTTGCTGACCGCCGATCGGCAATTGACGGCGGCAAGGTGGCTCGTGAGCGCAAATCACCGTCATTCGACGGTGGCCGCGCTCACAAGCCTAGTGAGCGCGCGCCGCTGGAGGCGCGCCCGCGCGCTCACTGTGTTCGGGGAGGGCCAGGGAGCGGGTGCGGTGGCTTCGATTGCCGCCGGCTACCCGCGATGGCCCCCCCGGAGCGAAGGAATGGAGGTCCGTGTATGTAAACACGGACCTCCGTTCTGTGTGAGGGGGAAGGGCTGTGATCACAGCCTTCCTGTATACCAAGGCTGTGACCACTTCCCTTCCCCAGCCAGGGCAGTCCCCCTACAGTTAGAACACGCCCAGGGAACATACTTAACCCTTAGAGCGCCCCCTGCAGGTTAACCCCTTCACTGCCAATGGCATTTACACAGTAATCAGTGCATTTTTATAGCACTGATCGCTGTATAAATGCCAATGGTCCCAAAAAAGTGTCAAAATGGTCCGACATGTCCGCTGAAATATCGCAGTACCGCTAAAAATCGCAGATCACCGCCATTACTAGTAAAACAAAAAAAAACCCCAAAAATTAATTCTCATCATCCGTAAACGCGACCACTTTTGCGCAAACCAATCAATAAACGCCGATTGCGATTTTTTTATCGCAAATATGAGGAAGAATATAAATTGGCCAAAAACGGTGAAAAAAATGTTTTTTTATATTTTTTTTTTGGATTTGTATTCTAGCAAAAAGTAAGAAATTTGTTTTTTTTTTGCAAAATTGTCGCTCTTCTTTTGTTTATAGCCGCGATCAGAAATGACGCAGAGGGGATCAAACACCAAAAAAAGGACGCAAATTTCGTTTGGGTACAACATCGCACGACCGCGCAATTTTCAGTTAAAGCGACGCAGTGCCGAATCTCAAAAAGGGCTCCGGTCCTAAAGCTGGAAATCCTTCCGGGGCTGAAGTGGTTAAATAAAGACCTCAATAACATGAATTTAACTGAATTTTTTAAAAATAAAAACAAATGGGAGGTACACCACTACATGGTGGTACAAGGAGAGTTTGCAGTTTCCTATAAAGTCCATGTTTTCCGGCATCATTTTTTAAATTAAAATAAACTGTTATGAATCATGATTATTAATTAAAACTGACTGGTGATATTGATTGTTTTCTCTAACATACTAGATGTTATATAAGCTGTTATAAAACCTATCATTGCGCATACATTTACATTATTCTTCTTATTTTTCCATGAGTGTGCACCTTTTCTGTGGGTGTTTGTTTTAGTGTTCAGCTGTGTCTGTGAATGACCTGTTCATCTGAGCATATCCAGTAGTAATGGATTGCTTAGATGAACATAATAGCATTTTTCTCCTGTGTCAGAGCTGACTGCTATATTTATAAATAATAGTTGGTTTTTATATGGAAGTTAACAGAGAATGCAACCTGTACCATTTTTTCTTTATATATTTCAAAACCAAAAAAGACAATTGTTGAAGGAAATATTTTGTGTCTATTTCATTTTTATTTCACATCGGTATCATATGTTGGCATATTGCCATCTACCAAATTTGTGTTTTTTTCTCCCCATCCATCTAATATTTTCTCTGTGTCTCCATCTTTCCCTCTTTCTCTCATTATTTTTTTCTTTCACTCTCTTACCAACTGTAAATATCTGACGAATGGACAGTTTGTTCCATGTGCGAAAAAAAAAAAAAACACTAAGCAAGAGAGATAGGAAAGGAATAGGCATTAGATATCAATATAAAGAAAATGGCATTATTAGTTCACAGTCAATAAGTATGTAACAGAGTAAGTAAGCAGACAAAAAGCAATTATCAGGTTAAACCTATTCTTATTGTAATACTGTCACATTTCTTGTGTTAATCAAGCTGCGTACTGATGTAACAAACACTTCTAATCATAAGAAAAAAAAAAATATTGCAGAGAGTTGACAACAAGTTGTGCTATATATCTGTAACTGATAGGCAATCATTTCTTTTTTAATTGGGAAAAAAATTGGGCCTGTGCTGAACTCACCTGGTGACTGCATCAAGAAGAAGATTATGGCAGATTCAGCACTGCACGATTCATTCAAGGATATGCAAATGTCTTACCAACTGTCATTTTTTTGTAAGACATCTGACTGCGTATGTTCTAACATACTTTGCCTGCGTGTTCACCATTTATGTTTTTAAAGCTTGTTGTGTTACTATCAGTCTGATTAGTGGTTGGGGGTACATTTTTATTAATTACAATACATGACTGGAGCTGGAATTATGCAAGCATCGGTAAGATAAGAAGCAACAACATTTGGCAGCAGCATCATTTTAATTGCTATATCAAAATATACGTGTGCATGTCATTCAGGTTTAGGAAAAGCCAACAGTCAAGGCTGATAAGCATATACTGTACATGTGACAGTGTCATTTTGCAAGAATGGATATGGCATTTTTTCTAACTTTTCCAATAGTGAACAACAAAAAAACAAATCAGATAAACATAACCAATAAATAATTTACTGTTCTCTGCCCTATGAAAGTTTACAAATGTATTTTTAAAATTCTTGCATAATAAAATTCATATTGCAAAAATACAACGCTGGAGTCATTATTTTTTCCCTTCCTTCTGCATACCGTGTAAGGGAAAATGAATAGCCCAAATATATTGCTTACAGGAGTTAGCACACTTAAAGTGGTTGTATACTCTCCTATCGTTTTCAGCTAAGGAAGCTGACATCTTAGCCTTTGTTTAATCTGCAACTGCCATGATGCTGCACATGTGATCCATTATGACAACACCCATTGGATGGTTTGCTAGTTTGGTTGAGAGCACAATCAAGGAGACAGCTAGCATTTCCGGCATGCCGGGAATATTAACTCTTTTTTGACACTATCAAATCAATGGGAAGACAACCGCTTTAACTCAGTTACCACAAATCTGAATAAATATACAGTATTAGCAAACCTACAAGCTTCATAAGTGATTCAATAAAGTGAAAATTCCTTATTTGCTTGCTGGTGTTTGCATGTATGACATTAAAGAGGAAGTAAATCCTGATGTAAACCCTTATGGGTTTACTTCCTCTTATTCACCTGCAATGTAGAAGCATAATAGGCTAGTATGCATAGCATACTAGCCTATTATGTGCCACTTACATGCCATTGACGCCCACGCTGTCCCCACAGTAGGAAGCGTCCATCTTCGCCCCTCCTCCTTCCGGGGCTGCAAACTCCGGTGCTGGGACTGGCCGAATTCGCTTGCACTCGGGGAGCCGCCAATCGCGGCCCACTGTCAGTGAAGAAATGGCACAGGGGCCATTTCTTCACTGCGCATATGCCGAATGACGTCGGCACGTGCCATTATAGCGTATATCTCCTAAACAGTACAGGTTTAGGAGATATACAGGGAACCTACAGGTAGTTCTCTACCGAAGAAGTTCTATCATTTGACGATACGCATCTAGAGGGAGGAGCCGGCACTCTCACATCACTTTGCAGCTATTGAATCCATGCTATCCCCAGCTTGTACGGCTTCACAGTGCTTCCTCTTGTAAGTGTGTTTTTATTGTTTGGGGCAAGAATAAAAGCCGTTAAACTGAGAGCATTAGATCCTGTCCCTTTCTGTTCCATGCCTTAATGATTCATTTTGGAGTATTGGAGACTGACTGAGAGGAACATGGATGGTTAACCCTTTGGTTGGAAGGAATGGAGATTTAGCCTAAGAGGCATATAAGCACATAGGAAGCCAGAATAGACCCCAAAGAGGGATAAAAGCTGTCTTTCTATTTTGCTAAGGTGATAGGCCAATATAGTTGGTGAAGGATAAGATTTTGACACGTGTGATGTGATTCCTTTAACACGATTGGTGTCTTCACTCTCAGTGCTTTCCACTTATGGAACTACTTTCCTTTATTCATTTGCCTCTTAAAGGAGAAAAGTGATGGACTGTTGATGCAATATATTTTTGCTTTACTGCTTAAACGTTTTTCACAAAAAAAACACATTTTTTTCACAAACGGAATTGCTTTTTCTGGACTTGGTCATTGTTTGTACTATTGTTTGCCCATATATGGGGATATATGTTATGCACTATTATTGCACTTTATTTAGCATTGAATATATGTTAGGAGGGATTGATCACTTGTTATGACATATGATTAGTATTTATGTAATTTTTGCATTATTCATGAGCACTTTAGTATAAGTCTATATGTTTTGAATATAGCGCTGCACTTTTTATTTGCTTTAAGCCTGATTAAAGGCTTACCTGTAGTTTAAAGTGGTTGTCAAGAGTTCTTCATAAATACCAAAAAGACACCACTTTGGATTATATACAGTATCTCACAAAAGTGAGTAAACCCTTCACATTTTTGTAAATATTTTATCATATCTTTTCATGTGACAACACTCAAGAAATTACACTTTGCTCCAATGTAATCTAGTAAGTGTACAGCTTGTATAACAGTGTAAATTTGCTTTGCCCTAAAAATAACTCAATACACAGCCATTAATGTCTAAACCGCTGGCAACAAAAGCCACAGCCAGCTTCCCAGACCCACTCCTTAACAACCAGATTTTACTGCACTTTGATTGAGCAAAGCTTTGTAGCACACAGTGCATTGCAGGGCTTACAGTGGGGCAAATACCCGCCAAACACCTGCAGATTCGGGTGTTCCCTGAGCAGAGCAAACAGCCAATGTTCGACCCGAACTCATGCTCACAACACATATATATATATATATATATATATATATATATATATTGTAAAGTTGGGGGATGTAGCTTCACAGGATTGAGTGCACAAGCCGGTAACTTAAACAGTCAGTGGGTTTATTTTCCCAATAAACAAAACAAAGGTAAGCTTTCAGCAGCAAAACAAAACCAACAACAGAAAAGTCCGCTTATCTTCAGCACAAAATAAAGTAAAAGTAACATACAGTTCTTGGAAGACTCTTCAACCCAGGACCTTGCACGGTCCTTGTCAGGTAAGTTTTGCTTTCAGTCCCCAGCACACGTGGGTCTCCAAACACTTTCAGCTCTGCCAAAATACTGGTGTCTCCTCCCAGCTCCTCCTCACACCAGCTACACACCACTTCCTCTCCTTATGAGCTGCTTCCTGGCTGCTATTAACCCCCATGTGTGCTGGTTTCCCTGTAATCAGGGGTGGAGGCCCTATCCCACCCGAATATCACTTTAGGGCCTCCGAAATTCCGGGTCCCTACTACCTCTTTATAAAAAGTAGGGAGAACTGCGAGTCAGCCCTCCCTGTGCTCTCGCTACTCCCGGAACTTCTCACCCCCTCGGGTGACCCCCTGAGCACTACCACTTCCTTTTAAAAAGACCATAACCCAAATATTGGTGATATATAGCAACCGTCCAGGACCCACCCTTGGCGTCCTGTACAATATATATATATATATATTTTATCATTTTATTTATTATGTAAAAAATAATTATTTGTTTTATAATTTTCACTTGTTATATACTTTGACCAGAGCACTGCAGTGCTACCATAGTGACATGATACTGGGGCCCACCTTATACACTGATGTCTGGTAGACACAATGGGTAACAAATCAAGTGACAGCATGGCTGCCAGAGCATGCAGGAGGTGTGACTGGGAGAATGTCATATGATGTCCTCCCAGAACCAGGGAGCTTCTTCCAGGTTGCCATATTACAATAGGCTGGGCGGGAAGAAGTTAAGTGTAAACATGACAGGGGGCAAATGTTTATTAATATATTTGGTTAGAGGTAATTACACCTCCACTATTAGGTATTTTAATGTATCTAGGCAGCTATTATCCAGTCCTAGGTCAATCAGAGGATCCATAGGGAAAATAATAGATTTTCACTTTGAAGCCACAATAATGGGTACATTTCTAAATTAAGACCAAGATCATTGTAAGAGAGTTTTGTGGGTCTGGTAAATATACTAACAAGTCATCTGCCTACAAGGAGACCCTTTGTTCCAATGTACTCACTGAGGCGCCTCTGATCAAAGGGGTCTGCCTAATAATTTCTTCCAGGAGTTCAATGGCCAAGATGAATAAAAGTTGGAGCAAATGGAAGTCTTTTCTTATTCCCCTCTGAGTTGGAAATTAGTGCTTATTCCCCTCTGAGTTGGAAATGAGTGTCAAAATAATATTATTCACTCTAGGAGGGGCAGACAGTCGGAATGGTTATCCAGGTGATAAACATATGTCCAAACCGCATTTACCTAAGACGTAGGTCACTGTCATGTACCTGATGGTAGAGTCTGACTTATGCAGGGGGCAACCTCTCTTACGTTCCTGGTTAGAGAACCCCTGGTACTGCAGACAGGGAGTTCTGGAGCACAGGGGGGCACGAGGGCTGGACTTGGTCACTGGTGGTGGGTGATGGTCCATTCCCATTCGGGAATGGGTAGCGGGTTAAGTAGCCCCCATGCCTTTAATTTTTCTGTTTTATTCTTGGCACAGACAGGACAAGCAGCCACGTAGTTCCTGCAATCTTCTGCTAGGCCAGGCCACCAAAATGAGCGGGAGAGCAGCTGGGCCGTCTTGCGCCCACCAAAGTGCCCGGCCAACTTAAGATCATGGCAAAGATCAAGGGTTGTTAGGCGTAGCTCCTGTGGAATGTAAAGTCGGTTATTGCACCACCACAGCCCATCCCTTGATGTGAGCCCAGAGTTCGGTGGTATGGTGAGACCAGCAAGGGATCGCCTGACCCAGGTAAAGAGGTCTTCCTGGGTTAGTAGGAAGCTGTGAGCAGGAAGGATCATGTCTGGTGGGGAGTGATCTTCCGGGACATGGTACATTCTTGCCCCCCGTGTAACTGGGATTGTGAAAAGAACAATGCCCACCTTGCTTGCCGAGATTTGAGCCTTTTAGCCGTCTGTAGGTACTCCAGGTTCTTGTGGTCCGTAAAGACCAGGATAGGATGTGAAGCTCCTTCCAAGAGACATCGCCACTCCTCCAGGGCTGATTTAATTGCCAGCAATTCCCTGTCACCCACATCATAATTTTGTGTGGTGAAAGGTTGCTGGAGAAGAAGGCGATGGGGTGGAGTGAGGCTTTTGGACCTCATCTCTGTGGAAGGACTGCTCCTACTGCCATTTCTGAGGCATCCACTTCAAGGGTATAGGGCAGAGCAGGGTCAGGATGCTTGACAACAGGAGCTGAGGTGAACAACTCTTTGAGCTTGGAAAAGGCTTCTTGGGCTTCAGGAGTCCAGCAGAAGCGTACATCTTGCTTGGTAAGCTGGGTTATGGGTGTGATGACTGCCGAGAAGCCCTTAATGAATTTCCGATAGTAATTTGCGAAGCCCACAAAGCGCTGGGCTCCTTTCTTGTCGACTGGGGCTGGCCAGTCCAGGATGGCTGAGACTTTCTGTGGATCCATTGTGATTCCTGAAGTGGTGATATGGTGATATTGAAGCCCAGAAAGGAGATGCTGGCGCATTCGAAAGCGCATTTTTCTGCCTTAGCGTACAGGCCATGTTGCCGGAGGCGGGCAAGTAGGCATTTTACATACTGGCGGTGCTCTTCTAGAGACGGGGAGAAAATTAAAATGTCGTCCAGGTAGACAACTACAAACTAGTCTAAGTAGTCCTGAAAAATGTCTTCACCAAGTGCTGGAACGTAGCTGCGGCGTTGCACAGTCCGAACGGCATCACAAGATATTCAAAGTGTCTGAACCGGGTTCTGAATGCCGTTTTCCACTCATCTCCTTCACGGATGCCGATTAAGTTGTGCGCCCCATGGAGGTCCAGCTTGGTGAAGACCGTTGCTGCTCCAAGCCTCTAAAAAAGCTCAGGGACGAGAGGCAGGGGATACCGGTTCTGGACAGTGATCCGATTGAGATTCCGGTAATCTATACAGGGCCTCAGGGAACAGTCCTTCTTCTCTACAACGAAGATTCCCGCCCCTGCTGGTGAGGTGGAAGATCTGATGAACCCCTTTTTTAAATCCTCGTCCAAGTATGCCTTGAGGGCTACTAACTCCACTTCGGACAGGGGGAAAATCCGACCGAATGGAACCTCAGTCCCTTGCAAGATGTCCTGGCCGTTATCAGTATCCAGACAGAGCACAGATGGGGATTCTTCCCAGTGCTGCGGCAGGCAGTGGTGGAGACAATAAGGAGAGCTGAAGCAGGCCTCACCATTTGCCCAAATGATGGAGGGATTATGAGTCCAGAGCCATGGAAGGCCCAAGATGACTGGGAAAAGTGGGGACCCAATGGCGTCCAGACATAGGAATTCCAGGTGGCCTCCCTCCCTGGTGGCAAGCATAGGGATGGTTTCCTGGGTGACTGTGCCCGACTTAATGGTTGACCCATCAGCCCAACATGGGATGATCCTTGGGTTGAAGGGGTATCTGGTGGTGCGCTGAAAAGGTGGCATCAACAAAGCAGCTGCACGCACCTAAGTCAAGAATAGCCTGTACTTGGGTATCCCCACTGGGAAGCTGCAGAGAAACAGAAAGCACAAGATGAGCTTTGTCATTAGGCAGGTACAGCAGTCTTTCAGAGGGAGAAGGTGCGCACTTACCAACCTTGGAGGGGCAATTCCGAACCAGGTGCCTGGGACCTCCACAGTACAGGCATAGATGCTGTGACATGCATCGCTGGCGTTCCTCTGGGGTCAATGACGGGTGGAGAAGCCCGATTTGCATTGGTTCCGGTGGGTCTGGTGGAACGAAGGAGGAGGCGGTGACTGGATTGGGACCAGGATAGCTGGGAACTCTGGGCATCATCCAGGTGAGACGTGCGGGCCCTGCGGCTCTCTCAGCTCTGCTTTCCCACAGGCAACAATCTATCTGGATGGTCAGATTGATCAGGATGTTGAGGGATTGGGTACCCTGATGCGGGCCAGCTCGTCTTTGAGCAGCTCTGAGAGACCCAGCCAGAATTGATAACAGAGGGCCGCATCATTCCAGGCGGTGTCTGTGTTCCAGAGCCGGAATTCAGACACATAATCTTCGGCCGTGCAGTGGCCCTGCTGCAAAGCATGGAGGGCTGCTTCGGCCGTAGCGGCCTGATGGGGGTCCACATAGAGCTGGGCCATCACTTGGAAGAAGCAGTCTAGGCTAGTAGTCTCTGGGGCCTTTTGTTCCAGAAGACGGTGGGCCCAAGCTTGGGGTTCCTCCAGCAGAGGAGAAATCACCAGTCCCACTTTAGTGCATAGGCACCTTGGGCTCGGTTGGTAAGGCCACAATGGTGCATGAGGCAGACTGACCAGGACTGGCTGGGGCTGGCATGGAGAGCTCATGGACTCTTCCCTTCTGGCGAGTGTATCCCTCCTGCAGATTCTTAACGGCTTGCATAAGTCTTGCAAGGTGTGCACATAAATCCTCCATGGGAGAGGCCCCCTGCCCAGACCCGGACATGGCTGTCCGTCATTGTTACCTACCTGATGGTAGAGTCTGACTTATGCAGGGGGCAACCTCTCTTATGGCTCTGGTTTGAGAACCCCTGGTAGTGCATACAGGGAGTTCTGGAGCACAGGGGGGCACGAGGGCTGGACTTGGTCACAGGTGGTGGGTGAAGGTCCACTGGAGCTCGTGCTTGGCAGAGGCGTGGTGGTGCGGTCCAGGTCGGTAACATGATGGCAGTGCGGTACAGGAGGATCAGGCAAGCGGATGGTTGGGGTGCAGGCAGGGTCAGAAACATGCAGGCAGCAGAGGTACAATGGGATCAGGCAGGAAAATAGTCGTAGACAGGCGGGGGGTCAGGGCAGGCAGAAAGCAACAAGTCCAAGGTAAAGCCAGGGTCACAAACACAGAAAGTCTTCTCAGAGCAGATACAGGGGTCACAAGGCACCGGAACAGCATCTGCTGCAGGGTGTTGTCTGCTTAAGTAGGCCGTTTGGCGCCATTGGAGCGCAAACATGCACCGACAGCCAGAAACGACCATTTTCCTAACAGTCACATAGGGCCATTATCAAAGCTATTTTGGGTGTCTAAACCTAAAATTACCTAGGGTAGACAGCTAGATCTACTTTGGATAAACCTGGTTTGAGATCACTAGATGGGGATTAACTGAATTAAATTGATTTGATAACATTTTAGGAGAAATAGGTCCATTGAATTCACAGTACAAGTGGTGTTTATTTGCTTTGGGAATTATCACAATCAATTCTTCCCTCATAGAGAGTAGAAGAATGCCCATTTTCAGTATTAGATGATAGAGAGAGATAGGATAACCATCCAGGCCGGGAGTTTTATGTTTAGGGAAGGAAGAAAGGGCATGCCCATTTTTTCCTCTGTTACAGAGGGATCTAAAAAAGGTGACATAGCTGTAGTAGTTCAAGACAAGTCCCAATGTCAACAGGGTAAAAGTCTTGTACAAATTCATTTTAAATTGGAGAAACGCTTCTATAACAGTTGTGTTAGATACTTGTAAGATGTGACATGCATTCTAACTATGCTGACGGGGTCTTAACTGGATTATCCAAAAAAAGCAAGATGATATCTTTTTTTGTTACCCAATTAAAAAATATATTGTGTCGGATAGAGGAGACACTCCTGGGTTCCCTCTGCAAGTTATTAATTACACTGACTGCTTTTACATGTATGGAATGTATCTGGAGAATAGATTAGTATGTTGTTCTTCTCTCCTGACTCATTTGAGATATCTTTACATATTAGCCTTTTTAACGTGAGACATAGCACACATAAAAGAGCTCTGCATGGTAGACTTAAAGGCCTCCCAGAGAGTTTCCTCAGATGTCCCCCCAGTTCTCTCATCAGAAATTGTTCATATTCAAAGCAGTCATAATCAACCATAGGGTCCTGTACCCAAAAAAGGGCCCACCCTCCATTGTTTAGGACCAAGTGGGTACTTAGTGGATAATAAAGATTTTCAGGGGGAATGGTCAGAGGCTGCCCTTAGCAGATATGTAATATTGGGATCCCTAGGAAACAGTCTTGTTTATATTCCCATCACACGCTTTCCTGGAACAGGGCACATTCATAGCGGTGCTGCAGTAACTACCAGCTGGATACTGGCTACATCACAGGTAAATGCACATATTCCCCAGCACACCATGGATCTATGGTGTTCTGTAGAATATGTTCATCTCCCTAGGAAATAGTTCTCTAGGTGGCAAAGATCATATCCAACTTGGATGGTGTATTATATTATTCAGAATGGCACAAGTGCCCATGTATCTGGGTTTTTCCAGCTCCAGAGTTCTATCAAGATATAATTAAGTGACCAAGTATGGCCAGGTGTGGTTGTCAGTTTGGTTGAGCTGCCAAATTTGTCTAGAGTAACATCTCATGCAGCTTGTTGAAGACCCTGCTAAAATGATTGGGCCCTTTACTATTCTAATATTGTTACATACAGTATATAAACACTCAGCTTAGTTACATCAAATAGAAGTGGAAGATACACATATTCAAGATATGTGACACATATGCAGTATTGCAATATGCCAATAAAGTTAGGGCTCTTGCACATGGGCACCCAAAAAATTACACAATTTTAGATATTCAGGCATTTTTTTAAATAATCTAAATGCAGCCTACTGTTTTAATGGACCTGTACACACAGGTGCATAAACGAGGGCTGCATATAACTAACAAAAAATTTTCACAAATCTGCATTGCTGATCAGTATTTTACATGCATATGTGTGTATGCACTGTATGTGTAAATACACTTGTACTTGCATACGATTGTATGTCACACCTACTTAAACACAATTTTTTTTTCAAATAAAATTCAGTCTACAACAGTTCACTGTCACCCTCTCTGGACGTACTCATCCCCCTCGCTATACACAGAATCAGGCCCTGACCGCTACAACAAACAGACAGCACCATAAGTCTCAAAAAACGTAGCCACATCTGTGACATCAGACTAAGTCCCAACAAGCCTATACCCAGTATAAATCTGTCATCCAAAAATACAATGCCTATCTCCATATGGTCAAACAGGCCTATTTTATCACTCCCATTAACACTCACTCATGCAGTCTCCATTAACTCTTTTTTACTTTTAACTTTCTACTTTGTCCTTCACTGTCTCCACCCACTGCCACACACTCTTCCCAAGAGATTACAAATCACTTAAAAATTTGAAACTGATACAATTCTTGATGAGATCTTCACTGTACAGATATCTCCAACACCTAACATTCCAGATGGCACACTGAATACTTCCCTCGTTTAACCCTCTAACATAGTGGAAGTCACAAAGCTTTTTCTCTAATGCCCACCTAAGCACCTGCCTTCTGGACTCCATTCCCTCACAAATATCATGTTCACTCTCTTGTTTTATCCTACACTCTCTAACTTACATCTTTAATCTCTCCCTCTCTACTGGTGTCTTCTCCGTCACTTTAAAATAGACACTGGTCACATCCATACTTGAAAAGCCCTTGTTGGGCCCCACCAATCCTAATAACCTTAGACCCATCTCCTTGTTTCCTTTTATCCCCAATCTCTTTGAATGCCCAGTCTACAACTGCCTGCACCACCAATTGACTGTGAATAACCTTTTTGATCTTTTTCCGTCTGGATTTTGCCCACGGCACTCCACGAAAACTGCTCTCCTGAAAATCACAATCAACTTACCAACTGCTAAAATAAACAATCTTTATTCCTCACTCTTACTCTTGGACCTCTTTGCTGCCTTTGATACAGTTGACCATGCCCTCCTTCTCAAAAACTGAATTTTCTTGTTCTTTGTGACTGTACTCTTTATTGGTTCTAGCCTTACCTATCTCACCACACCCTCAGTCACCTACAATTCTAGGAGGAAACACAAGCATCAATCTAAGTGTAGTATGTATGGTGTTTTAACCTATAGTAAAACACCATACATACTACACTTAGATTGGCGCTTGTGTTTCCTCCTCAATTGTTCCAGAGATGCTTCTTGCTTCCCACTGAGCTGCCCTCCAAGGTTAATTTATGTATGGACATTATGAAATTTCCACTACATCACATTGCTGATTTGAATATATAATTTTTAATTGAGACCTGCGGGCTTACACTGGGCTCTGTGTGTATGCGCCAATCTCTATGTTTGTGTGTGTACTTAGAATTCTACCACATCCTCAACTTTTACTTTTTTGGTCATGGTTCTGTCCTTGGACCTCTTTTAGTCTTGATATCTAGGTCAGCTGATGATCTCCCATGGCTTTCAATGCCATTTCTATGCTGATGACACCCACATCTATTTCTCTACTTTTCCCGAACTGAGCTCAAAATATTCCACCTTCCCACGTGCCCCTTTTCCTGACTTTTCTGTTGAGACTGATGATACAACTATCAGTCCAACTCCGCATGCCAGTGTGCTAGGTGTAATCCTGACCCCAAATCCAATGACTGTCAAATATTGCCACCCCAACCTCTGTAACATCTACAAAATATGTCCCTACTTAACCAATGCCACCGCAAAGTTTCGAATTAAATTCCTGATTATCTCTCACCTGCAATCCCCCCCCCCCCCCTCATTGGCATACCTTTACATAGGCTGCCCCCACCATCAGTCCATCATGAATGCTGCTGCAAGTCTCATCCACCTTACCAAACATTCAGTAGTTGATTTGCTAAAGCTGGAGAGTGCAAAATCTGGTACAGCTGTGCATGGTCACTTTATAGTTTTTTTTTTTTTTTTTTTTGACAAAGCTTAAACAAGCTAACGTTAGAATCTGACTACTGTGCTGTTACACTTATCATGTAACTATAATGCTATGCATAGTTATAGTAATGTTTATATAGTTGGTTAGTATACTGCCATCTTGTGGTTGTTTTGGATATTGCATTATCCTATTCTCTTTTCTAAGTGTTTTCCCATCCCATCTTCTGAGGTAATTTCCTCTTCCTGGTTCACTCTGTGATGTAACTTCCTCTTCCTGGTTCTCCTCACTCTGTCTCATGAGGAAGAACATGGTCACTCATGTTTAGGCCACACACAATCTACTTGCATCCTGGAACACATTACCCTGTTTGGACCTTCAAAATGTTGTCTTTCGGGGGGGGGGGGCTGATGGCGGAGAAGAAGGACATGTCTCCTTATAGCTCCGGAGCTCTGCTGTCCCTTTTCAAGGACATCTGAATGCCTTACACTGGATTCCCACTCCCAAGCAAAGGACTACCTCTGCAGCATCCTGGGCTGCACTCCGGACCACCTCTGGAGCGGGAATCCTGTCTCAGACAGAGTCCGCACTGAAAACAGGAGCCGGCGCCATCTTGAAGGCCTATCCAGGGCGGCAGCACGGTCTCCCACGGCACAGGACCGAGTAAGAGGATGACTGTGGGGAACCCTTAGCACGCCGGGGCCTTCCCACTACACCCCCTGGGGAGACCAACATCGCTCCAGTGGCCCACAATGCGAGACCGGCCTGCGGGACACACGCAGACAGCTCCGGCACAACCCAACCACGCCAGGTGCCTTCCCTGAGCACAGGAGATAGAGAGCAGACCCAACCATCCCTAGAAACTGTCAGATCAAAGTGCCCCTACCTCAGCCACCCGCCCGAGCGGCGACCCAACCAACAAGCGGCCAGTGTGAGGGGCGGACTCTACGCGAGGCCGGGGTCTTGGTTCGGCCTGCGGGAGGCCCGAGCGGCGGATATCTTGCTACACCCAGGCCGACCGAATCAAACACAATCTGCTCTCTTGCTCCTAAATTCGGTAACATGCCCTATCTCTGGCTCATAATACAGGAGGCAATGTAATGTAAAGTAATACAACACATAACCGGCCACAAGGCTTGCCGCCATGAACAAGTGATGCAATATCTAGCACAGCACTGAACAGTCATTCGCCCGGAAAGATATCACCAACTTAAGTGGGTCCCATACAACACATTACATCTGCACGCAGAATACTAATATGACACGTAAAAGGAAAGACTCCTCACAGGCAAAAAAACTGAACGATTTATTTTCTCCAGCTAACAAAAGTCCTCTACATGAAGACAAGGGTGGTAGCTCCCCAGCCTCCTCCTCCCCTGCTTCTGAGACTCCTAGTCCTGCCTCCCAGGGGGAAAAGAATCGCTGCTCCCCAGTAATATCCACTCCGACGACTCGCAGCCCAGCGAAGTCCAAACCCCGTCTCTCAGACAATGTCATCCTAAACAAGACAAGTCTTGATCAAGACTCTCTAGAAGACACCAGAGAACTAGCCGACACCATTAACACCTTCCCCACGACCAACCAGCCTGTCTCGGACACCACACTCCGGGATATGCTGGTCTCGCTGCGAAGCTCACTGCACTCCGATATGATGGAGTGTATGCGGGGCTTCAAAGGAGAAATTCAAGAACTAGGAGGCAGGGTGGATCATGTGGAGAAGAAAATGGGGGAATATGCGGCCCCATACAATTCACTGGTGGATTCCCACAATGAACAGTCTGACAAGGTGGCCTGGATGAGGTCAAAGGTCGTTGACCTTGAAGACAGATCACGCAGAAATAATATTAAGATCAGAGGCCTCCCAGAGTCTGTTCAGCCAAACCAGCTAACGCAATACGCTAAAGATCTAATGCACCATTATCTTCCAGAGCTGCCACACTCAGAACTCATTATCGACAGGATCCACCGCTTACCCAAACCTCCTCACTTACCAGAAAATGTCCCAAGGGACGTGCTTATGAGGGTACATTTTTACCATGTTAAAGAGAAATTTCTACTAGCCTTCCGTAAAAACACATACCCAGATGAACAGTACACTAATATTCAACTCTACGCAGACCTCTCACAGTTTACAATGCAAAAACGCAAAGCGCTAGTGTCCATCACAAAGGCTCTAAGGAACCACAGTATTGTATACAGATGGGGCTACCCATCTAAACTAACCATCACCAAAGTGAGTCCACCACAATCTCATCGCTGGAGGAAGGGCTTGACTTGCTACGTAAATGGAAAATACTACCAGAGCAGTCAAATAGTGACCCACACCCCCCTGCCAAAACATACCTCCAGGATGAATGGCAGGTAGTGTCATGTAAAAAACGAACAAAAAACACCACGCCCAACCTCCCCGGGCTTGAAATCCAACACGATTCAGCTCAAAGGTTCAGTGCTGTGGACCTTTAATTTCCACGTATACCCCCCTTTGTATTATTGTGCAGTAAATTTGCCTTCGGATCCATGCTGGTTCCTATATTTTTATATGCCTGTTGCATAAACTGTTTCTTACGTATTCCTCTCTTCCTTCTATGTTCACCAATGATCAATAAGGACCTTCACCTAGAATGGACCGGCTGGCTCTTCAATTTCTCATCACTCTGGGCTTCTTTGGGCCCCTCTCTCTGGCCCAGGAGTGGAGAGGTTGGCAAACACTCTCTGAAGCTTAAAATATCGTTTGCATCCTTTACACGCCCCCATGGCCCTTAAAGTACTCTCTCTCAATGTAAACGGGCTGAATCATCCAGCCAAGAGAGCATCAATGTGGGCAGAAGCCACTAAAGCACGAGCTGATGTGTTGTGCATCCAGGAAAAGCATTTCTTGAACACTAACCTGTCCAAATGTACACATCGCAGCTTTCCTCATGTATATCATGCTTCAGTGCAGAAGAAACACGCTGGAGTCTTCATTGCGATCAGGGACGCTATTTTCTTTCAACTGAAAGATGTTATTACAGATCAAGCTGGCAGATACTTGATACTTATTGGTTCCTTCAACAACAAAACGCTCACTATAGTCAACCTATATGCACCAAATCAACATCAATTGAGATTCCTGAAAAGAATACTTAGGAAAGCTAACAAAGTCAAGGAAGGAGGTCTAATTCTTTGTGGGGACCATAACATTACAAGCAACTTCACAATAGACTCCTCAGCTACAACGAGTCGCCCTCCTCCCACCATACAGAACTTATTGCATAATGAAGGGGTGTATGATGGTTGGAGGTGCCAACACCTTGGCGTGAGAGACTATACATTCCACTCCTCCAGACATAATACATATTCACGCATAGATATGGTGATTGTTGATAGAAATGTTTTAACAAGGGTGTCCTCCTCGGCCATCCATGACATTACATGGTCAGACCATGCTCCTGTGTCGATAACGGTGGCTGAGGGGCACACCCTAAATCGTCCTTTGGTATGCTGTGCTAACACACGCCTGTTTCAGTCCCTGGAAAACGTGGACGAAATCAAAGTTCGGCTTGAAGAATTCTTCATAACTAATGAGGGGTCAGTAACCAACCCGAGTACCTTATGGTGTGCCCATAAGGCCTTCCTGAGAGGTATTCTCTTGCAAATAAGTGCCAGGGAAAAAAAAAAAGAGAGAAGACACACACTGGATACTGTATTAGCAGAAATTAACCACTTCCTTACTGAGTACTTAAACCCCCCTCCTGCCCAGACCAATTTTCAGGTTTCAGCGCTGTCGCATTTTGAATGACAATTGCACGGTCGTGCGATGTTGTACCCAAACAAAATTGATGTCCTTTTTTCCCCACAAATAGAGATTTCTTTTGGTGGTATTTGATCACCTCTGCGGTTTTTATTTTTTGCGCTATAAACAAACAAAGAGCGACGATTTTGAAAAAAGAACAATATTTTTTACTTTTTGCTCTAATAAATATCCAAAAATAAAATATAAAAAAAAAATTATTCATTGGGTTTGGCCGATTTATATTCTTCTACATATTTTTGGTAAAAAAAAAATCGCAATCAGCGTTTATTGATTGGTTTGCGCAAAAGTTATCGCATCTACAAACTATGGGAATTGATTTATGGCGTTTTTATTATTATTTTGTTTTTTACTAGTAATGGCGGCGATCTGCGATTTTTATCGGGACTTTGATATTGGGGGGGACATGTTGGACATTTTTGACACTTTTTTGGGACCAATGACATTTATACAGCGATCAGAAATTTAAATGTCCACTGGTTACTGTGTAAATGTCATTGGCAGTGAAGGGGTTAACCTGCAGGGGGCAGTGAAGGGGTTAACAGTGTTCCCTGGGTGTGTTCTAACTGTGGGGGGGATGGGTTGACAGGGACATAACAGATCTAACTGATCCCAGTGACAGGGATCAGTAGATCTGCTTGTCCCCCTCTCACAGAACGGGGAACCGCCGTGTTCCCCGTTCTACAGCTCTGCAGGCGATCGCGGGTCAGGAGAGGACATCGAGTCCACCAGACCCGCGGGCATGCCCACGCAGTGTGAGTGCGCACCGGGAGAGTGCAAAGGGGCGGACGTCCATGGACGTCCACCCAGAGATTGAGATCCGCGCTGTAGACGTCTTTCGTCTATAGCTCCGATCTCAAGCGGTTAAAGTAGCGGAAACTCAAAATAAGGCCCAGCCATCAACAGACTTAGCCAACACATTGACGAAACTGCGAGCTGACCTCAGGACATTGCTCCTGGAAAGGTATAGCAAGTATGTAGATAGGCTTAAACTGCCCCACTATTCCTCCGGTAACCGAGCGGGCAAGAAACTAGCTGCTAGGTTAAAGGAGCAAAACATCAGGACCAGGATTCCTTACTTACTCAGGCCATTAGACAACACTAAACTGATAGATCCTGACACTATAGCAGATACTTTTGCAGATTTGTATTCTTCCCTCTACAACCTCAAAGAGGATCATGATACTGACCAACCCTCAAATGAACTAATACAAGCAGTCTTAAGCTCTATTAAACTCCCCAGTATATCGGCAGCCCAATTAGAAAAGTTAAACACACCCACAGATTCCACAGAAATACTAAAACTCATTCCGACCCTGCCGCAGGGTAAGTCCCCTGGCCCAGATGGGCTCCCAAATGAGTACAGGACGTTTCGTACCATACTGGCTCCTAGATTGGCAGACACTTTCCCTCAAGCTATTAACTCTGAATCATTTCCTTCAGAGATGCTGAAAGCCTATATCGTCACTATCCCGAAACCAGGTAAAGACCCTGCTGTGCCCTCTAACTATAGGCCAATATCATTACTCAATTCAGAAGTAAAGCTATACACAAAAATACTAGCACATAGACTCATCTCCATTCTCCCTAAGCTTGTCAACCCGGACCAATCAGGGTTCACTGCAGGTAGACAACCTTCGGATGCTACTAGGAGAGTTATAGGTATAGTCCAACATGTGCGGTCCTGTCGGACGCCTTCTCTGCTCCTCTTATTGGATGCGGAGAAGGCGTTTGACAGGATTCATTGGGGTTACATGAGGCAAGTGTTGATGAGATACGGCCTTGGGGGACACATCTTATTGGCCATCCTGGCTCTCTATTCCTCTCCCAGCGCTCAGGTGTTCACCTCTAATGCCCTTTCTAAAAACTTCAAAATTACAAATGGGACCAGGCAGGGCCCAAAAGAATGATGTCATCTGCAAACAAGTTAATATGATGAGAGGAGTTGTTTTTTAAGTCGATGCCAGATATATGGGGATGAGATCTGATTTTTTCTGCGAGGGGCTCAATAAGAAGATTGAAAATGGAGGGTGAGAGGGGACCTCTCACCCTCCATTTTCAATCTTCACATTGAGCCCCTCGCAGAAAAAATCTGATCTCATCCCCATATATCTGGCATTGACTTAAAAAACAACTCATCTCATCATATTAACTTGTTTGCAGATGACATCATTCTTTTTATCTCTGCCCCAGAAAAATCCTTGCCTCACATCCACAACACCTTGGAAACCTTCAGCCAAATATCATACTATAAGGTAAACTTTACCAAGTCCCTGATACTGGGCATTGATATACCCCCTCAACTTAAACTTAAACTTAAGGCAACATTCCCATATGTCTGGGCAAAAAATAGTGTCCCCTACTTGGGCATTCAAATCACGGACGACCCCACTAGACTAGCTAACGCTAACTTTCCACCCTTAATCGATACAATTTTGAAGGAACTGGTTAGGTGCTCTAAAACGGAGCTCTCTTGGATGGGGCGTTTGTCCTCATTGAAGATGCTAATACTCCCACAAATACTTTACTTGTTCCACACATTACCTATACCAATTAAACTTAATCAATTGAAGACACTAGAGGGACTCTTAAGGAACTATGTGTGACAATCTAAACAACCTAGGTGTGCTAAAACTATTTTAATTAAACATAGGAATGCAGGAGGCATGGACTATATACTGTAGATCTCAGAGACTATTACTACGCATCGGTGCTCACTCAGCTCCGCACGTGGCTTAATACGTCAGACCTGGTTCCGTGGAGATCTGTGGAACAAAATTCGATCCCTTCCAAAAATTTCACAACTTTTTTACTAGCAGACATATGGAAGCCCCACCCTCTCTATGAATTTCCTTTAACCATTCAGGCCACTATTACTGCATGGAGGCGGCTTTGCAGCCTGGAACAGAATCCAAACAAATCTGTTGAAGTTCCCGTTCCCATTGCAATCTTCTCTGAGATGATTCCAAACTTGTACCTCTCGAGATCGAGATCGATCTCTAGGGAGCTTACGCATGTTTCCCATCTCTATGATGGGGGGGGGGGGACTGAAGCATTTTCAGGATCTGTCGAGAGAATTTGCCCTTTCAAACAAGGACTATTACATACATATTCAGATTTCCCATCTCCTCAATTCTCTGAAAACGCATAAGATCTACTTATTAAAAGACGTATGGGAATTCTACATGAATTCCACGCATAAGACGTAGAGGATCTCTCTGTTTTATAACCTCCCTCATCAAAAATTGTCCTTCTCCAAATCCACACACCACCTGAAATGGGAGCATGAGTTACATCGTTCTTTTACACTCCAGCAATGGAGAACGGCAGCCCTTATGATTTACAAATCTTCAAGATGTATAAATCACTGGGAGTCCTATCAGAAATTAACCCTGAGGTGGTATCGAATGCCTCTTAGAATATCTAAATTATCTAGGAACTCCTCTCCTTTATGTTGGAGGAATTGCGGAGAAAGAGGAAATATGATGCATGTCTTCTGGAACTGTAAAAGTCTCACTAGCTTCTGGAATGGTATTTTTAAGAAATTCTCCTCTATCACAGGTTGCCTCACAAGACCAGACCCAGCTCTGGCTCTCCTGGGCCTGGGAATAGAGCGCTTCCCTCCAGACCTCCGAGCTGTCGTCACACACATATTTCTGGCAGCAAAGACTCTAATAACTAGGAATTGGAAGTCTGATAGGACTCTGAACCCCCTGGAAGCACTAACCCTAGTTCATACACATTACACGTATGAATCCCTATTAATAAATAACTTAGATAGACGCAAAGCACTCAACGCATGCTGGGAGATCTGGAGGGAAAGGCTCACTGATGCTCAAAGCATCTCTCCCTGGGAGGCTAGCCGGACCACAAACCCCTGCTAGGTCCTTAGAATGTTCTTTGAGGTCCTTAGAATGTTCTTAGGTTTTCTCTCAACTTCCCTTCTTTTCTTTACCTCCTTTTAATCCTACTAATCCTACTATTGAACTCTGTGTTCTAAGAGTTATCCTATGTTTCTCACCCAGTATTCTATACAAAGTAATTAAATGACAGACAACTGCCTTAAGTAACTTTTTGACGTACAAGGATGTAATGTATAAAACCATTTTATGTAAGACGAAGAATGCTTTGTATCTCTGGGAGTTTGCATCATGCATCACACATTTTGTATTTGATATTCTGCGTTTTATATTTTGTATTACTGGAAAACTTAATAAAAACAAAGTTTTAAAAAAAAAAAATGTTGTCTTTCAATCATCTGCCACATCTTGTTGTCTGCTATACATCACACTCGCAATAAAGATCCTATGCTGATGGAAAAAGACTTGTTTTGGTGAGTTCAAGCTTTCTGATGAGAACTGTCCGCAGTGATTATATCTGCATATACAGGCCAGGCATAAAGGTCTCAGCAAGGGATAAGTCACTATTACAACAGTTGGAGTCAGAATAGTCAAAACATGTGGTAGAATTCCTACAGCCTGCTGTGTAGATGTGTATGTTTAATCTGCAATCAAGCTCAGTGCCACCTGCCATCCTTTCAAAGCACATGGTCGCACAAGCTTACTGCATTTCATCTGTGAATGGTAAAAACTGTTTCTCTGCATTGGACTGTGTTATCCCACCTGTCTAAGCTGCTGTCCGTCTTCTTAAAGAGACAGTAACTATTTTTTGCAAAACTTGAAAAAAATGTCTAGACAAGCTTCCGAACATTCCTTTATCTCTGAATCTACACAGATACATCATGCCTCTGACAACACAGATGTACAGGGAGCAGAGATAACTACGAAACCACTAGAGATGAGTTCTCCAGAAATCTCTCTGAACTATGGGACAAAACTACGTACTGCATGTCAGTCTTGCCACGCTGCAATCAACAAGCTGAATTAAGAAATTCTACAGATCGCCTATCTGCAGTGTATGAGTGCTACCAGTGGCTGTCTGCAAAATACACAGCTTTCTTAAAGGACTCTAATAATGGGGGCTCTTTAGCAGAACTGACTAAGACAGATGAACTAAATTAACAAAGAGATCTCTTAGTGCAAGATGCCAAAGATAAGGTGGAACTCCGCATCACTAAACTGCAGGAGACCAGATCTCATAAATCCTCATCTACTAAGCTCACAACGTGTTCTTCCAGGTCTTCTCGCTCTAGAAGCTCAACAATAAGTGACAAGCTAATAGAGGCCCATGTAAGTCTAGGAGCAAGTAAAATGCGAAGCTCATTTGCCAGAAATGAAGCTGAGATAGCAGCTCACCAAGCAGAGAAGCTCAGGACAAAGTTCGCCAAGCAGAGATAGAAGCTCAGAACAAAGCTTGCCAATCAGAGATGGCAGCTCACCAAGCAAAGGCTGAATCCCAAATAAAGATTCTGTAAGTGGAAAGGGAGGAAGCAGCTGCCTTAGGAAGGCTAAACATCCTTGAACAAGCAATGTGAGAAAGTACTAACTCGGACTGTTCTATTCCAGCAGAAGTGGAAGATCCAATTGAACGCATCAGTGAATATGTGCTAAGCCATAGTGTTTGCAATGATACAGAATCCTCTCCTGTACCACCTATTAACATTACCTCTGACACACACAAGCCTGAGCCTCTTCAAGTCCACAAAGCAAGGGCACCCACACAGCAAACCACATCACCTCCTGCCAACAACAAGATAGCTGCCAGCAGCAAGCCACAGTTCAAGCAACAGCCAACAGAAGCCTTAGAGACTAAGCTAGATACACTTGCAATGTGATTTTATCCTGGTAAACCCCACCCTTACTCACCAGAGGACTTTCACACCCAAGGGGTCCCACAAGTTACTTTGGCACCAAAGAGCGAGAAATCAGATCTGTCTGACTTCCCCAGATATATGATTCTCCGCAAGCTCATTAACATTAGCCTCTCAAGGTCGATGGCTGTCCAGAGAACTACAGAGCTTGGAGATCAACCTTCAAAGCTTCTATCGCTGATCTCAACCTTACTTGATTTGCTCATAAAGTGGCTGGGGCAAGAATCTGCAGATCATGTTAAAAGACTGAGAGCAGTACATGTTGACTATCCAGATGCAGGTCTTGCATGGGCAAGACTTGAAAAAATCTATGGTAGCTCTGAAGCTATAGAAAGTGCTCTATTCAAGAGACTTCAAAACTTTCCAAAAATAGGAAACAAAGATCATCACAAGCTTCAAGAATTAAGTGACATCCTCATGGAGCTGGAGTTGGCAAAGACAGATCCTCGTCTACCTGCGCTGAGCTACCTGGACACCTCCCATGGTGTGAACCCAGTGGTGTCTAAAATACATTTACAAGAGAAATGGGCACAGCAGGGCTCAAGATATAAAAGAGACAGTAATGTATCTTTCCCTCCATTCTCATACTTTTGCAAGCTCATCAGTGAACAAGCCTGGACAAGAAATTATCCCAGCTTCAGCTTCAGTGAGTCTAGCTTACCTGTGTCATCATCATCATCATCGAGGTATGATAACAAAGCAGCTAAACATAGAGACTTATATAGAGCAGTATCTGCTAAAAAGACACTAGTGGATCCTTTAAACAGCCTTTAATGTAGCCTCTCTGCTGCTCTCCTGCTCCTTTGTGCTAATCCAGGATGACAACTCTGCTCCTGGCTTCACCCAAGCCTCCAGGCCTCAAGGTCACCCCATCCAGACTGGGGCTCCCTCCCGGGTGAGGCCTCCACAGTACCTCTGCTACATTCTCCACGATTCCACTCCAACTCTCCTCCCCCTGCTGGGCAGATAACTGTATTTAAGGAAGACTGCCCCCTACCAATCCAGATTGGGGATTGGTCAGAGCTCCTTAGCAGAATGTGACACCTCCTCATCCATCCCCTTTTCCAGAACCTTCTGGCCCCAAAAGGGAGGAGTATCCAAGGAGTGTTCCTTCTTGCAATCTTCAGCACTCCCTGAGCCACTCCCCAGCCTATATCAAAACAATCAGGTCTGCTCTCACTGTCAGGTCTGACCAGATTTTACCTCTCCTAACAAAAACTCACTACAAAAACACACCTATCACTATGGGGGCACTACATATATATAAGATTTTTTATATAGGTAAGTGACAGGGTCACCTGGCCACATCACCCGGTGGCACCGCCCCCCTTCTTAGGTCACATGCCCAGCATGCACCAGTCCATGACATCAGAAGGAGCAGTGCCACCAGGTGACATGATCAGGTGGCCCTGCCCCTTAGCTATATAAGAAATGTCAAAGCACAGAGCAGACTTTCGGCGGGAGGTTTCCCAGGAGATGGGAGCGCTTTCGATTTTTTTTATTTTTCGGGTCAGAGGGCGGCGTGATTGAAGATGGATTTACATTGAGGGACACTATTTTTTTTTTTAATAAAGGATTTGTCAAAAACGTATCTCTTTTGCTTATTACTTTTTGACACTTTTTTGGTGAATGGGTAGGGGTACTCTGTATGTACCCAATACTCATTCACCTGGGGGGGCAGGATCTGATAATATTAACAAGGGGCTTCCAGATTCTGATAAGCCCCCCCGCAGATCCCCACAACCACCAACACTGGGACAAGGTGCTTTGGGGTGGGGGGGCAGAGCCCCCCCTCCCCAAAGCACCTACTCCTTCATGTGGCCTGTTATGGTTTAGGAGGAGGTTGCTCCCTCGTCCCCCCTTTCCTGACAAGCCAGGCTGTATGCCCGGATTAGGGTCTGGTATGGGTTTTGAGGGTCCCCATTTTTTTTTTGTATGGAGTTCCCTTCCAAATCCATACCAGTCCCAAAGGGTCTGGTATGGACTGGGGGGGGGGGGGGGC
>BLSH010370082.1:669910-681302 GCA_018402905.1 Glandirana rugosa | reverse complement strand
AATCATGTTATGGTCACTGTTACCCAGATGTTCTTTTATATGAATATTGGTAATAAGCTCTGCATGGTTTGAGATTACCAGGTCCAACAAAGCATCATTCCTAGTTGGGGCCTCAATAAACTGGACCATAAAATTGTCCTGTAATAGGTCTATAAATTTTTGCCCTTTAGCTGTCCCAGCAGTGCCATTACTCCAGTTAATTTCCGGGTAGTTAAAATCCCCCATTATTATCACTGTCCCAGCCCTTGCAGCTCTTTCTATCTGTGCAAGGAGCAGAGTCTCCACCTCCTCTTTAACACTGGGAGGTCTATAACAAACTCCAATGATAATCTTTGTAGTGCGCACACCCATATGCAGATCTACCCATAATGCTTCAGACTCATCACACTCTCCATCAACTAGGTCCTCATTCACACTCGCTTTGAGATCACTTCTCACATAGAGACAGAATAGTGAAGAGAATCTTGGATCCACCTAGTAAACCTCTCACCTTTTGGGAACAAAAGGGTTTTTTTGCATGCAGAAATGTCGACCATGCAGGGAAATTAGAGAACCACTGAGAAAATTTGAAACATTCATATCTCCAGCTAATAACAAAAGCTACTCCATAGATCATTTCATTACTTGCAATACGGATCATGTAATATATGCATTAATGTGCCCGTGCAATCTCATTTACATAGGGAGAACTAAAAGAAAGCTAAAGGTTCGGATAGCTGAGCATATCCAGAATATTTGGCAAGGCTTTAGAGAGCACAGCGTCTCATTACACTTCAGACAAGTACATGACAGAGATCCATCCCTGCTCAAGTTCTGGGGTATTGAGAAGCTAGTACCATCGTGGCAAGGAATAAATGCAGTGAGAGAAATCTCTAAATTAGAAACTAAGTGGATTGATTTAACCGACAGTCTCGATCTGAAAGGTTTGAATATCGAAGTTGACATGAATTGCTTTATCAGCGATTCATAGCTGAATGAATCACTTCTCCACCCATGTTTATTACTTCATTTATTAACAGTCAGGGGTCCTGATAGACTGGAGTTTTACCGATATGGGGTTGCAGTCCACTGCTGCCCACTGTGATTTTTCCTCGGTGTTCCGATTTATTCTGGATGGGGATAAGTTTGACACGTTTAGGTACGTTGGCTGTCCACAAGGTCTTTCAGATACGGGCTACTGAGGTTTATTGGTTTTTTGGTATCTTATCTGTTATATAATGGTTCTTTTATAAATTTTATAAAATTTTTTTTTTAGTATTTAGCACTCGGACATACGTACCACCTTCATCATGGAGATGTGTTTTTCAAAACAAATTTTAATAATATTATATGGATATGGTTTATAGCTATTTTGTGGTCAAGGAAGTACCTAACTATTTTTACATGATTCTAATTAGATATATGTAGGTTAAAAATTACCTTTTTATTTATTTATGTATATTATTGTTCTTTATTTATGCCACTAATCTACAAACATTCTGTAACAGGAATAACTTTGTGGATGAAATAAAGTTTACTGATGAATTGTTCATATAATTGTGCAGAGTAATAGCAGGCAATGGCGATCAGTCAATATTAATGGAATCACAATACGAAGGCTCGTTTTAATGACGGGCAATGAAATAATTATAATCAGCTTAGTGATAAGGAGTCACCTGATTGTGGATGGCCAGTGGCAACATTGAGTCACTTGATTGTGGATGGCCAGTGGTAACATTGAGTTTTCAATTGGTATATTACCACGAAGTGACTGATCGCGATTGGCTGTGCGTAGACCCTGACTCTGTACTAGTGTTTTTAACGAGAGGTGTTGATTGTGGGGTCACGCCCTCTGTAGAAGTCGTGATGACGAAACGCATCAGGGCGTGACCCCACAACAGGTAGTGACAGGAAGTGACGTGTGCGTTCCAAGCCGAGCGGAAGAAGTGGTGTACACACGCCGCGGTATCTTGCAAGAGCAGTGAGACACCTCGTAGCTATAAAGAAACTGTGATTTAAGCTGTTCTACTATGATTATTTTGTAAGTGTGATTTTAACAAGGGGTTTAATAAATGTTTTAAAACGGAGTCACACTATGTGAGGTTTTTTCTTCTATGGGGATTGATCTGCCGCAATGCAAGTTCATACCAGTGGAGTCTCATTCGCTACAATCCAGTTTATATGGTATATCGGAGCCCCTGCAGTGTGATCGTATGTTGGTGGAATTCTCATTGTTATGAGCCTACCTATATGCGTTATCTGGTAAGCAGATTTGGTTTTAAGAGCACGCTGCACGGTGGGAATCTTTCTTCTCCTGGTGGTCGGTGGAAATCTCCTGAAAAGCTCTTATACTTATATACGTGTGTGTCTCATGCACCCCTGACCTATATGAACTTTTGGGACTTTCAAAGCGCTATTACACATTTTGGTTAACTACATCTTATGGTTCCGGTTTTCCTCACTGATGTGATTTGTTAATTGTAATGTGTTGTGTTTGATATACACAGCCATTAATGTCTAAACTGCTGGCAACAAAAGTTAGTACACCCCTAAGTGAAAATGTCCAAGTTGGGCCCAATTAGCAATTTCCCCTCCCGGTGTCAGGTGACTTATTAGTCTTAAAAGGTTTCAGGTGTAAATGGGGAGCAGGTGTGTTAAATTTGGTGTTATCGCTCTCACTCACTCATACTGGTCACTGTAAGTTCAACATGGCACCCCATGGAAAAGAACTCTCTGAGTGTCACGTACCTGGTGGAAGAGTCTGGCTTGTGCAGTAGGCAATCTCCCTTACTACCCTGACTCGGGAACCCCTGGTAGAGCAGACAGGTGGCTCGGGAGTGCAGGATAGCACGAGGGTAGGACTGGGTCACTGGTGTTGGTAGGAGGTCCGTTGGAGGAGGAGGAGCAGGCAGGTGAATGGGCAGGTCCAAGCAGGGTCATCAACAGGCGGGCAGCAAAGGTACCAGAGGATCAGGCAGGAGAGTGGGCGTAGACAAGCCGGGGGGGTCGGTGCAGACAGAAATCAGCAAGGTCAGGCAAGCCGGGTCACAGGAACAGATAATCAGATACAGGTTGCTCAGGAACACACACTAAACACTGTAGATCAGACAGCACTTGCTGCAGGGTGCACTCAGCTTAAATGGAGCCATTTGGCACCGTTTCCGGCACAGGCTTGCACGACAAGTCCCTTTTGACACCAGATTTCTACTAACATTGCCCCCCCAAGGGGCAGCCTCCGGATGCCCAGCCGGGCCTTTAGTTCGGATGATTCCTCCATAAAGTCCTGACACGTTTCTTGGCATGGGTGTGTTCCTCAGGTGCCCAGGAGTTCTCTTCAGGTCCGTACCCCTTCCACTTGATCAAGAACTGTGTCACACCCACTCTCACTCTGCAGTCGAGGATTGCCTCAATCTCCTCCTCTTCCTCACCATCCACTGTAACTGGCTCAGATTGGGCTGATCTCCTCCCCAGAAAGTAGTCTTTGGTTACTGGTTTCAACAGGGATACATGAAACACCAGGTGTACCCGAAGAGAAGGAGGGGTGCTCAGCTCATACACCACCCTGTTGATTTTTCTCTTGACAGTGAAGGGGCCAATGAATTTGGTCCCAGCTTCTTTGAGGGGCAGGACAGTTTTAAGTTCTTAGTGGCTAACAAAGCTTGGTCGCCCGGCTGCAGGTCCAGCTCCCCTCACCTCCCCTTGTCAAAGGCTCGCTTCTTATTTTCCTGTGACTGGGATAATGTCTCCCGCAGAAGCTTGTTGTTTTCCACCAGGAAGGCAGCCATGTCTTGAACAGCAGGCACCGTTCTTTCTGGGACTGATTTGTGGCTGAATGAACTGCGTTGTTGTAGGCGAACCCGGCTACTGGCAACAGTGAGAGCCAGTCATCCTTAGAGAACTAAGAATAGCACCTGAGGTACTGTTCTAAGGTTTGGTTCGTTCTCTCCATCTAGCCATTGATTTGGGGATGATAAGTGGAGGAGAACGCCAATTCAATTCCCAACAGAGAACAGAGTGTCCTCCAGACCCAAGACGTAAACTGCACTCCTCAATCAGATACGATATTGGCTAGGATTCCATGGCGGTGGACAATCTCCCTGATGAAGGTCTCTGCAGTTTGGGTGGCCATAGGAGTGCCTTTCATGGGTATGAAATGTGCCATCTTGGTGAGATGGTCTACTACCACAAAGATGATGGAGAAGCCCGCAGTCGGGGGCAGTTCTACGATAAAGTCCATAGACACATGCGACTATGGCGCTCCGGTACAGGTAGCAGATTTAGCAACCCCCAGTCCTTGGTCCTGTCGACCTTGTTGCAAGCACAGGTGGGGCAGGCCTTGACATATTCCCTACAGTCCTTGTCAACCAGAGGCCACCAAAATGCCCTCCTAATTTGTTATTGTGGCATAGCTCCAGGACAGCCAGATGTTGTTCATCAGGGACAAAGACTTTTGCACCGAGTCACCACAACCCATCATGCTGGGTCAGCCTGGGGTCCTGAGGGATGGAGGACCTGACAAGGGACCATCTAATTTGGGAGAGGAGGTCCTCCTGGGTTCATAAGAAGTTCCGGGATGGGAGGACCGTGTCTGTTGGAGGAGTCTCCCCTGTCTTGTGAAACATCCTGGAGAGGGCGTCTGGTTTCACATTTTTCGACCCGGGCCTGTACATGATGTGGAGCTGGAACCGTGAGAAGAAGAGGGCCCAGTGGGCCTGACGGGGTTTTAGTCTCTTAGCAGTACGCAGGTATTCCAAGTTCTTGTGATCAGTGTACACAAGAACCGGATGTGTGGCTCCCTTTAACAGATACCGACCGCCATTCCTTGCTTTAATAGCAAGCAACTCTCTGTCTCCCACATCATAGTTTCTCTCCGGAGGGGTCAACTTCTGGGAGAAGAAGGCAATGGGGTGAAGAGCAGCTTTAAGCCCCTGCCTCTGAGTACCGCTCCCACCACCGTTTCAGAGGCATCCACTTCCAGAATGTAAGGTAGGGTAGGATCCAGATGTTTTAGGGCTGGTGCAAAAGTGAAGAGTCGCTTGAGTATTAGGAATGCCGCCTGGGCTTCTGAAGTCCATAGAAAGCATGTGTTCTGCTTTATGAGCTGGGTGATGGGGGCGATGACAGCTGAGAACCCCTTGATAAATTTTCTATAGAAATTGGTGAAGCCAACAAAGCATTGAACCGCCTTCCTGTCAGTAGACGCTGGCCACTCCACAATAGCAGAGACCTTCTGGGGGTCCATGGTGATACCAGACACGGAGAGGATGAAGATGCTAGAGCACTCAAATGCGCACTTCTCAGCCTAAAGCGTAAAGTCCATGCTGGCGAAGGCAGCTCAGTACGCTCTTAAAATGTCTACGATGCTCTTCCAGGGACGAGGAGAATATGAGGATATCGTCCAGATATACCACTACGAATAGGTCAAGTAAGTCCCAGAAAATGTTGTTTACCAGATGTTGAAAGGTGTACCAAACGACATGACCAAGTATTCGTAGTGGCCAAATCGCTTCGAAAGGCCGTCTTCCACTCATGCCCTTCTCTGATACGGATGAGGTTATAGGCCCCTCTGAGGTCTAATTTTGAGAAGACCGTGGCCGAACCAAGTCTTTAAAACAGCTCCGGGACTAGGGGCAAGGGATAGCTGTTCTTAAACATGATCTTATTGAGGTCCCGGTAATCAATACACGGTCTTAAAGTCTTGTCTTTTTTTTTCAACAAAGAATATCCCAGCACCGGCGGGGGATGTAGAGGGTCGGATAAATCCTTTCTTCAAGTTATCATCCAAGTAAGTCTTAAGGGCTGCAAGCTCCAACTCAGAAAGAGGGTATATCCTGCTGAAAGGCACCTCTGCCCCTGGTAGCAATTCAATTGGGCAGTCATAGGGTCAGTGTGGTGGCAGGGCATCCACCCCTTCTTACTAAATGCCTCCAGGAATTTGTGGTATTCCGTGGGGACTGCCAGGCGGGTTTCCATATCAGGATCAGAATCTGGACAAGGTACAGTAAGGGCAAGATCCAGAGGCTGTTGGAAGCAGTGGTGGCAGCAGTAGGAGGAAGTGAATTGCACGTAGCCAGTCACCCAATCGATTTTTGTGGGCAGTGTGCCCAGAGCCAAGGGAGCCCAAGGATGATGGGGAAAAGAGGGGACGCAATGGCGTCCAGCACTAGTAGCTCCAAGTGACCATCTGGTGTGTGGGCTGGTATAGGGACAGTCTCATGAGTCACGGTGCCCGATTTGATGGTGGACCCATCGGCCATGTGGATGGTCATCTGGTAGACTTTGGGTTTAAGGGGAATCTGGTGCTGGACTGCGAAATTCAGATCCACAAAGCAACTGCAGGCCCCAGAGTCTATGATTGCCTGGACTGGTGTGTCTCCATCGGGCAGCTGCAGAGAGATGAAGAGCCCCAAGTGGGTCTTAGGACTAGGCATGGACAGGACCTCCCCTTTAATGGGGTAGGAACCCCTATCCCGCTTGGCTGGGCAAGATCGCACTATGTGTCCGGGAGCTCCACAGTAGAGACACAGGTCATGGTTCACGTGCCTCAGTCTCTCCTCTGGAGTGAGGACCGGGCGCTGGGGGATGACCAGGCATTCAGGGTTGTGCTCCCATAGGCACCAGTGGATCTGGATAGCCAGATCAATCAGAGCGTCCAAGGTTGGGGGAACATCCACATGAGCTAACTCGTCCTTGAGTGGCTCGGACAGGCATAACTGGAACTGGAAGCAGATGGATGCGGGGTTCCAGGCAGTGTCGGTGCTCCAGCACCGGAATTCAGCCACATAGTCCTCTGCCATGCAGCGGCCCTTCTGGAGTGCATGGAGTGCAAATTCTGCTGTGGCGGCTTGGTGCGGGTCCTCATACAGACGCACCATGGCCCAGAAGAAGCGTGGTAGAGTGGTGGTGTCAGGAGTCTTCTGCTCAATAGCCGATAAGCCCAGGCCTGGGGCTCATCCCAGAGGAGTGAGATGACCAGTCCAACTTTGGGGGCTTCTTGGGAGAAGGTGCAGGGTTGAAGAGCGAAATATAATTTGCATGCGTTGCGGAACACCCGGAATTTCTTACGATCCCCTGCGAACTGTTCTGGTAGAGGTACCTTGGGTTCCGTAGGCAGAGTGATGAGGGTGTGATCAGGAGGCGGGTGGCACCCAGATGCGGGTGGTGTGGGATTCGGCCTTCCAGCCACACGTAATCATTTTGAAGGGCCTTGACTGCCGGAGTAAGGCCGGCCAGGTGTATGCAGAGTTCATTTGTTGGAGAAGGCCCCTGCGCAGACTCGGACATGGCTGTCTGATACTGTCACATACCTGGTGGAAGAGTCTGGCTTGTGCAAAAGGTAATCTCCCTTACTACCCTGACTTGGGAACCCCTGGTAGAGCAGACAGGTGGCTCGGGAGTGCAGGATGGCACGAGGGTCGGACTGGGTCACTGGTGTTGGTAGGAAGTCCGTTGGTGCACTCGTGCACTAGAAGCGTGGTCTTACAGGCCGGGTCGTGAAACAGGCTGGCGGAGCGGTACAGGAGGAGCAGGCAGGTGGATGGTCGGGTCCAAGCAGGGTCGTCAACAGGCGGGCAGCAAAGGTACCAGAGGATCAGGCAGGAGAGTGGTCGTAGACAAGCCGGGGGGTCGGTGCAGGCAGAAATCAGCAGGGTCAGGCAAGCCAGGTCACAGGAACAGATAATCAGATACAGGTTGCTCAGGAACAAACACTAAATGCTGTAGATCAGACAGCACTTGATGCAGGGTGCACTCAGCGTAAATGGAGCCGTTTGGTGCTGCTTCCGGCGCAAGCGCAGACGCGAACACGCACATGCGCATGCAAATGTGCACAAAGGCGCCAACAAGTGCCTTTTGACACCGGATTTCTACTAACACTGAGGATCTGAAAAAAAGAATTGTTGCTCTACATAAAGATTTCCTAGGCTATAAGAAGATTGCCAAACCCTGAAACTGAGCTGCAGCACGGTGGCCAAGACCATACCGTGGTTTAACAGGAAAGGTTCCACTCACAACAGGCCTCGCCATGGTCAACCAAAGAAGGTGGGTGTATGTGCTCAGCGTCATATCCAGAGGTTGTCTATGAGAAATATACGTATGAGTGCTGCCAGCATTGCTGCAGAGGTTGTAGGGGTGGGGGGGTCAGTCTGTCAGTACTCAGACCATACGCCACACACTGCATCAAATTGGCCTGCATGGCTGTCATCTCAGAAGGAAGCCTCTTCTAAAGATGATGCACAAGAAAGCCTACAAACAGTTTGCTGAAGACAAGCAGACTAAGGACATGGTTTACTGGAACCATGTCCTGTGGTCTGATGAGACCAAGATAAACGTATTTGATTCAGATGTGTCAAGCATGTGTGGCGGCAACCAGGTGAGGAGTACAAAGACAAGTGTGCCTTGTCTACAGTCAAGCATGGTGGTGGGAGTATCATGGTCTGGGGCTGCTGAGTGCTGCCAGCACTGGGGAGCTACAGTTCATTGAGGGAACCATGAATGCCAACATGTACTGTGACATACTGAAGCAGAGCATGATCCCTTACCTTCAGAGACTGGGCCGCAGGGCAGTATTCCAACATGATAACAGCCCCAAACACACCTCATAGATGACCACTGCCTTGCTAAAGAAGCTGAGGGTAAAGATGACAGGCTGACCAAGCATGTCTCCACACCCAAACCCTATTGAGCATCTGTGGGGCATCTTCAAATGGATGGTGGAGAAGCACAAGGTCTCTAACATCCACCAGCTCCGTGATGTGGTCATGGAGGAGTGGAAGAGGACTCCAGTGGCAACTTGTGAAGCTTTGCTAAACTCCATGCCCATGAGGGTTAAGGAACACCCCTCGGATACTCCTCCCCTTTGCTTCCAGAAGGCTTTGGAAAAAGGGGATGGGAGAGGAGGTGTCACTTTCTGAAGTATGTTAAGGAGCCCTTACCAATCCCCAACCTGGGTTGGCAGGGGGAAGGCCTCCTTAAATACTGTGATCAGCCCAGCAGGGGGGAGGAGAGTGTCGGGTGGAAGGGTGGAGATGTAGCAGGTGCCATGGAGAGGCCTCATCTGGAAGCCCCCCCAGGTGACCTTGAGGCCTGGAGGCTCGGGTGCAGCCAGGAGTGGAATCGGTTCCTGGAGTAGCACAAGGGAGCGCGAGAGCAGCAGAGAGGCTACACTAAAGACTCCACCAGTGTTGGTGAGTGACAGACCCTGGGAGCTGGACGAGAAGGCTGGAGCAGGCAGGGAGAAGATAGTGGGCAGTCTGTGGAGGTCAGAGGAGCCAGTCAGGGGAAGGAGTGTCATTGGATAGCAAAGTAAGCCAGAGAGGCCTGGAAGAGGATGAGCTAGGAGTAGTGGCCTATCTATACCCAGCTAACACCAAGGTACTTTACTATGCTTTGAGGGCCCGTGGCTTCACAACTGGGAGCCCTTGGCCCTTGCCTGTAATGGGTGGTTTGGAGGTCCTGCTAGCAGTAGAGCAGGCCTCACCATTGCTATTGTCCAATTTTGGTGATCCTGTGTGAATTGTAGCCCCAGTTTCCTATTCTTAGCTGACAGGAGGGATACCTGATGTGGTCTTCTGCTGCTGTAACCCATCTGCTTCAAGGTTCAATGTGTTTTGCATTCAGAGATGGTATTTTGCATATCTTTGTTACAACAAGTGGTCATTTGAGTGACTGGTTACTCGCTATCATCTTGAACCATCTGCCCATTCTCCTCTGACCTCATTTGTCCACACAACTGCCGCTCACTGGGTATGTTCTCTTTATCAGACCATTCTCTGTAAACCCGAAAGATGGTTGTGTGTGAAAATCCCAGTAGACCAGTTTTATAAATACTCAGCCTAGCTTGTCTGGCGCCAACAACCATACAACTTTAAAAGTCACTAAAATCCCCTTTCTTCCCCATTCTGATGCTCGGTTTGAACTCCAGGAAGTCCTCTTCACCATGTCTAGATGCCTAAGACCCCTTTCACACCAGGGCCACCCGAGCGTTAGCAGTAAAACACCACTAATTTGTGGCGCTTTACTGCTCGTTATAGCTTCAGTATGACGCTGCTATTCGGGCGGCGGCGGTGCACTTTTCCCTGCAGGGGGTTAAACAGGGGTTAAAAGTGACGGTTATCGGTACTCCCGAATTGGTGTTCAGCGCTTCAGGAGCACTGCACCATTGTTTTCAATGGGCAGGGGCGGTATAGGAGTGGTGAATACACCGCTCCCACATCGCTGCCAAGATGCGGCTTGCAGGACTTGTTTTACTGTCCTGCTTGCGCACCACCCCAGTGTGAAAGCAAACTGGGAGTTTTTCAGCTTTTCAGTTGCTATTTTTAGCACAAAAGCGCCTGAAAAACATTCTGGTGTGAAAGGGGTCTAAATGCATTCATTTGCTGCCATGTGATTGGCTGATTAGCAATGTATATATGTATATATATATATATTTTTTTTTTCAATCACTGTTTTTAATGATTCTTTATATATATATATATATATATATATATTTCTACTTGCATTAAAATGCTATTATTAAAGTAATGTTTTATACCATTTTTGATTGATTATTATTAATATATATATAGATATATATATATATATATATGTGTATATATATATATATATTATTAAACCCTAAAATATGGTTCTAACTATTAAATTATAAACTATTTTATTATAGTTATACAGGGGTTTCCCAATTATAAAACATTTATTATTTTAATTTATTAAAACTATTTTTATTCATATACTTTAGTAAAATGACTTCTTAATAATTATAAATGTATTTTTTATTGAGATGAACGGTGTATAGCTGCATGACTATACACCATTCACATTAATAGTCACATGTATGATCTTTAAATATTGACAGAAAACATGTTTTTTATTAATTGGGGTAATGTATATTGTGTAGGGGGAATGTAAGTTTATTTTTTTATTAATATGAGATGTGTAATGTGTGTTGCTTTGTGTTTAACTTTACTATTTTGAACTTCCTAGTACTGTAATCTCTCTGTATCGCGCAAGATTACAGTCACAGGAGCCGTTCTCAGGAGTTCACAGCATTTGGAGATTGCTTCAATACTCATTGTGAGAAGCGATCTCCAAAGCTATATAAACCGGCACTCAGAGGAGAGCGATCTCCTCTGAGAATGCCTAGAGGTTTACGACACTTGAGGACTCTTGCCGAGGACACTGACATTAGAACGCGCTATGTCTCTCTAATGTCATGATCCTTCAAGTTTTATCATTTCAATTTGTGTTTCGTTGTGTGTAATGTGTAGAGTATAATTATTTTTTTATTTGAATGTAAGGGGGATGTGTTATATGTAATGGGGTTAATTATTTTTTGTACAAAAGACAGTTATAAATTTCTAGTATGTACACTGATAATTACACTTACCACATATCAGTACGTCGATATGTGGCAAGT